>SWBF01000097.1:0-76455 GCA_023848595.1 Aureobasidium sp. EXF-10727
GAAGAGATCCCTCGCTACCGTCCCAAGCTTTGGTACAACGTCGACTCTACCGACCTCCCCACTATCGCAGGCGTCCCCAACCGCCAGGCCATTGGTACCGAAGCTGCATTCCCTCCTCCCAACAATGAGCAAAAGCGTAAGCGCTCTAGGGATAACGCTGGCACCATCGGCCTGTTCCCTCCTCGCCGCGGCAGAGGCCCCTACGGCCCCGGCTCCCACTACCGCGAGGGCCAGTATGACCGTGGTACCTCCTTTGCCATCGAGGAGGAGCGTCAGCATGAAGAGCAGCGCCAGCTGCGCTTCAACGAGCGTCGCATGATCGGTTACCGTGGCAATGACCGCCGTCAGCACCCTTCCTCTCGCAACGGCAGACACCAGCAGCCTCGCTTCCGCGGAAACTACGACAACGAAGATGAGGAGGAGGACTACTTCGATGAGGAAGACCCCTTCTTCCGTGGTAACTGCCGTGGCCACTACCGTCGTTACTAAGATATCGACTTGGTCTCCAGACGTTGAGCGCTGGAGCTTTGGTCAAACAATTCCTGCTTGGAGTTTGGCTTTGTAAATGGTCCTTTTTACCAGGACAGGGGAACGTTCTCCGCCGTCACAGGGTTGGCATTGGCAGGAAACACACTAAAAGTTCAGAAAAGAAAAATATTGGCGGTATGGAAGCCTCGAGGTTGGGCATGATCAGACTTGTTTCTCTGGAGACTTTCGGTTTCTGGACAGCGGTCGGTTGGGTTGCTGCTCTCCTGGGTGAGTTTCAGAGGATTGAAAAGAAGGATGGATTGACGAAATGACATGACGCGAGATGAATGCTAGACAAAAGAGATGGAGGATTTGACATTCTCTCAGATACTTTTAGCTTAGCCTTGCTTTCTCAGACATACAGAACAATGCACGAGGTTGCCTTGATAAAAAAAATGTTTTCTGTTCATATGTGCTTGTGACTGATTATCTGATGAATGTTCTTGGTTGTGTAGACTGAGTGCCAATATCCTATCTCCGATAACTCCGAGGCGGAGGTTATTCTTGGTCAAGCTTGCTATCCACCTTCTCTGTCCTGTGCCATCAACGTGCAACTACTTCTTTTTGATTCAAAGCTCTCATATTCAAGGAAGATATACAGCTCGCAGATCTCTAAGCACCTGCTGTGTTGAAGGTCAAGGCATCACGACGACAGACAGACGTGAGCGCGTACCAAAGAAAAAGCTTTGAACCTCCAGTACAGAGCCCAGATAATTCATCTTTCAAGACTCGAGACCACGCTCAGCAAAACCCAACCAGGAAGACGTTTGAGCAGAAGCCGTTGTTGAGCAAGAATTTACTCTGCATCCACAAGTCACGGTAAAAAATTGCCTGGTTCGATTAATTTACTCATACCACGAGAGATCACCATCAAAATCTGCAAACCCTCGGACGTTGCCTAGTTGTTGTCGAGAGACCCTCCTTGAGTAAGATCTCATCGAATAACGCCAAAGAGGCTGGTATGTGGCCCCACTGCTGAGCCGTCTATCAACTACCAGGTCCTTGGCTGTCTTCTGGGAGAGGTTGGGGCACAGGTCTTTGTGGCTGGAGAACATCGGCAAGGACAACGCGAACAGGACTCTACTATCGCAAAATCATGGAGGAGAACCCAATAAAAACGATACCTAACCTCGCGCCTCTCAAACTGCCCTCGGCTTCGCAAACCGGCGACCTTCAACATCTGCATACAATGATGCATCTTCTCCATCACCGAAATCACAATCAACATCGCCGGAGTACTTGGTACCGCCACTTCAACATCTTTCGGCGGCACCTGGGCACTGTGCTCAAACACTTGGCAACACTCGCTCATGTACCCACCACTAACCTTGCTCGACACAAGAAAAAAGCAGAAGACGAAGCGTTGCGACTGAGGATACAGCAAACCGTGTCTTTTTGGCGAGATGTGCTGGTGCCGAAAGCACAGCATGCGTTTGGACAGCTTATTGCAGACGGACGGTTTGCAGTCTTGGGTGTGGTGTTGATGGCAATCTTGGGTCACGTGTGCAGGGTCTTTGGATTGATCTCTGTCTACGAGGAGCTAGGGGAGGAAGAAACGAGAAAAGCCATCGAGGTGTTTGCTGCAGAGGGATGGGCCGAGGACAAAGGCCTAGGTGTCCTTGTGCCGCGAGAAGCAGAGAAGAGAGAAGATCTCGGTGAAGTCTTGACAAGGGACGACAGCGAAGACGAGGACGACATGACGGCTACAAAGGCCAGAGCGACAGAAAAGGAGCTGAGGAAGAATGAAAGTGGTTGTCTGGCCGCTGACCGCGATATGCTAGAACAGAGTCGCAAAGCACTGAAAGCCATGGCTACCGGCAGCACACCCACGGCATCTTCCCAAGAGTCCAGTTTACCTCTATCGACAAAGACAAAAGCCAGCAAGAAGCTCAGAACCACAGAACCCGACAGCAAGCCAAAGGCCACCAAAGTCCTGCCTGCTGTCGATTGGGATGACAACTCAACCACTCCATTACCAAAAACATTTTTGAAATCTGCAGCAAACCCTTCAAAGGCAGATGTTTCGGTGATACCGACGAGCTCGAAGCCCAAGAAGAAAAGACCAAAGCAAGAGGAGGAGGATGGTATCATCAGTACGGCAAAGCCTGTGAAGAAGAAGAAAAAGAAGAACGCCATCGACGATCTGTTTGCTGGATTGTAGATGTGGAATTGCACAATCACCCACTCGATGGCCTTTCAAATTATCCATTATATAAATGGCAAAAGAAGGCCTTGGTCCAATTTTCAGACAAGTTGAGTGCCCATTAGGATTTCTATATTGTGTATTGAATGGAGAGAGTAGCATGTGAGAATGAAACACACTTATATACGAGCAACCTCTCGCTAAAGTACCAATGTCATTGATTATGAGAAAGTCAAAGCCTGTGTGTGTACTATGAATGACAAACGTACGATGGTGGTGTGAGTGTTGAACTTGCTCACGGCCACGCAGCTTTGGACATCCAGAAGATGCCCCTAGAAATGGAACGTCACAATCTACAAGCATCCACCGAACGCATTTTTGAATCAAAACAGGTAGAAAGACATATCAAGAAAAGCATGCGTAGGAAAAAAAGATGATGCCAAACAGGGTGCTTCCATCGACCAAGTTTTCGGGTCTCGGCCCGACCCTTTCGGCTCTCGGACCACGTGTCCCGGACCGGCTTCGGCAAACCTTCCCTCAACGTCAACTGTCAATCAAAGAAGAAAGAAATTTCTTGACAGAAGACAGAACAAAAAAGTATGTTTCACTGAGCGACACGCATCAACAAAAGGATGATCACGCCAGGGGTCGAACCTGGAATCTCTTGATTCGTAGTCAAGCGCCTTGCCATTGGGCCACGCAACCAGTGCTTGTTTGATGAAGAACACTCTACTCAAAAGCAATAAGTAGTCGTTGTGTTCAGGTGTGTCTGATTCATGTATGAGCTTCCAGCAACGGGAGGGTATGGTTATGTACAACTCTTTTGTATGATGGTTCGACAAGAATGGCAGGTCCATGTCACTTGCATGAAGGAAAGATGCAAGACTTCATCCACGGACTCTGGGGCCATGTCCTCGTTCGCCCAAAGCCTTGCCTTTGAGCTCATGAGGAGCAGGTATCTGTGGCTGAGGAAGGCTCTTGTCTTCCTTGTCGCCATTGGCATCTTGTGTCTTTTCCTTCTCTTCGCTCTGACCAGGCTTCTTGTTTTTGGCAAAAGATTGGACGCCGCTGCCAATGGCACGCATCTCGTCCGACTCCTGGTCTTCCTGGCCAATGGGCTTAGCAACGTGGTTCACAGCGATTTCCAGTTCCTCCGTCTCGTTTTGAGATTTGCGTTGCTGGTGCCAGTCCTCGTACTCCTGCCACCACCAGGTGTGAGTTACGCCATCGCGACCAAGGTATCCGGCCACACCGTCTTCGGTCACACGCTTGGCCCAAGGCTTGTCGACAATGTAGTGTAGGCAAACGACCTCTTCATCTCTCCAGATGTTCTCGTGCCAGTAGCGCATGGTTTTCAGAGCATTGAACTGCCAGCCCAAGCTCACCCATTTGTTCTTGAAAAACTCGGCCAGGAAGTCTTGATCAGGGAATTTGAACTCGCCGAGCAGAGGAGTAGTGTTGAAAAAGTCAATCATGCGGTCCCAAAGTTGTTCTGAGGCGACGAACAGGAACATGCCGCTGTTGAGCAGATGGTATGTGCCTCGCGAGTCTGGGGTGATTGGAGTCGGGTGTTCAAGAGCACTCGGGTGTGACACAGCAGTGTAAGCGCAGTTCTCTTTTGTCCAGTCTTCGGGGGCCCAAGGATCTTTATCGAGGTTGCAGACGCAAGCGTGGTTGGCAGCGATCCAATCGTCGGCAGGCAGGTGCTTGTCAAAGACGTGATCCATATTCCTGCGTAGAATCATATCGGCATCGAGGTAGCATATCTTGTCGTAGTTGTCAAGCTTGTACAGCTCGAAGACACGCAGTTTCGTCCAAGTGTCGGCAAATCGCTCAGCGATAAGATGTACGTGGACATTCTCGCGAGGCAGCAGGGCGTCGACACGGTGGAGAATAAGATTACTATGGGGGGCTTCTAGCTCCAGAGCGCGTACAGAAGAAGCGGGCAGTGTATCCGTGTATAGAACGATGAGAGGGTATGCGGACTTGTATTTCGCCAAGGTATGAGCTAGAATCAACACACCAGCGAGATACGACGACCGAGTAATCAGAGTACAGTAGGCGTAGTTTTGGCCGACCATGATGGGAAGTTGATTAGACACAGCAATGCCTGTGAGATTCATGTAGAGGAAGCAAAGAGCGAAAGATGATTGACGTGTGAACAGATGGCACAAAAGTCAATGACGTTAGTGCTCGCGACGCTTGGACAATCCAGAGCCTCAAAACAGTCGAGTGCCATGTGGAGATAACATATGGGGTCGAAACATATAAACGAGACCTTTGGTGGTAGACAATTGAGAGCTTTCTATGTATCATTACTGTCTTTCTGCGACACTGTCTGCAAGATGAATTGCCAATTGGCTCATGATCAACGCCCAATTGGGCCAACGCGTCGTGTTTTCGCGCTCGCTGCCTTCGGATCGGGCTGGCGGCTGCCCGAGTGTTGCTGGAAACAGCAGGTAAAGTCCTTCTGTAGACTGCATGAATGTTTCACAACTCCAACTCCAATCCCAATCCTCATCAGCCCTTCTTCGATCAACTTCTCTTTGTTGCACATTGTGGCACCCGCACCTGTCAACAAGGAATCGCACAGTCCAGATCCACAGGAACAGGCGAGATCTGCATTGTCCCGGATCTCGGCTCTGACTCGTAACGAAATCCTTAGACCGCTAAGTCCGGCAAGGCCCTCTCCAGCATATCCCTGGTGGCAACCGAAGGTTTCTGTCCAGTGAGTGAGAAAGCAGGTCCTTTCTTTCTTCCACTCTTGTTGTCCCTTCGTCCCAAGCGTGCCTTTGCCTTGTCTTGGGCTTTGCCTCTGTTCTTTCTATCGTTGCGCTCTCCTTCTTTTCCAATCACTTCAAACTTCCACCATGGCCCGTCCAACCCGCTCCTCTCTCCGTGGCGCTCAATGTATGCGAACTCGCACACTTTTGTGTGAACGTACATCTGACTAACACGTGCCAGCCTTTGCATCTGACAACACCCCCTCTATGTCTACTACAAGAGGCACGTCCCTTTCGAAAAGGTCTACAACAATTCCAGACTCAGACCAGGACTCCAGCGATCAAGACCAAGTACCACCAGTTGCCACCGCCAGGACCAGATCAAAATCTCAAGTCCAAGTCGTCATTCCAGTCATGTCTTCCCGTGCAAAGGCAGCTCTCCGCTCCAACAGCCCATCGTCACTGTCATCGGCCGACAGCCCTGATGCTCGACCAATCGATACCCCTGCCACCAGTGCTAGTGTCACTCCGGAGCCCTCGGTACGCGGACGCCTGGGAAACAAGAGAAAGAGAAACACGGACGACGATGCTGCTCTGGCCAGACAGCTGCAAGAGGAGGAATGGGCAGAGACTGGGCAGCCACTCAAAAAGATCAAGGCAGAGCCTCTGGACACCGCGGCGATGACGAGATCGAGGAAGTCACACGAAGTCGTTGTCATCGATGACTCGGATGGTGAAGACATGAGTGACCTCTCCTCTGCCGTATCCTTCGAGCCCGAAGGTGATTCCGAGGACGAGTCTACCTTCAAGAAACCTAAGGGAAAAGCACCACTCAGAAACAATCCGGCGTTTTCCTACCAAAACGAGCTTGCAAAGTACAAGTCACGTCTTTCCAAGGCTCGTGCTGGCAAGAAACCGGCTGTGCTCGAGCGGAGAAGTTCGATCGTTATTCCTGATAGTGACAGCGAATTATCAACCTTTTCGATGACGACCGAGGACGAGTTTCGCTCTGAAGACGCTCAGTCAGGCGCCGCTGAGACTTCGGATGATAGCGACGATGACCAACCACTGGCATTGACGAACATCCGTCGCAGAAGGGGTCAGGCTAACCTCCAGGGCCGTGACCTGGGCGCCGAGATCAAAAAGAGAGGTCTTTCCAGAAAGGACCGTGAGAGACTGAAGCTAGAGAAAGCACATCCTCAAATCAAAACAATGTGGCAGGATCTTGAGGCTGTTCCAGTCATCAAGGGAGTGGCTGGCGCACAGCCACCTTCAATCAATCGCAAACTCAAGTCGTATCAGCTCGAAGGTGTCGACTGGATGATCAAGCAAGAGCAGTCGAACTACAAGGGAGGCCTTCTCGGAGACGAGATGGGCATGGGAAAGACGATCCAGGCTGTCTCTCTTATCATGTCCGACTACCCTCAGAAACAGCCGACTCTTGTCTTGGTTCCTCCGGTCGCTCTGATGCAATGGTCCCAGGAGATTGGCGAGTACACTGACGGGAAGCTGAAGGTTCTCGTATATCATGGCACCAACGCGAAGTCCAAGAATATGAAGGTCAGTGAGCTCAAGAAGTACGATGTCATCATGATCTCGTACAACAGTCTTGAGTCACTGCATCGCAAGGAGGTCAAGGGCTGGACCCGTAACGGAGATATTGTCAAGGAGGCATCGCCTATTCATGCTCTGACCTACCATCGCCTGATACTGGATGAGGCACACAGCATCAAGACCAGAACCACTCAAGTCGCCAAAGCCTGCTTCGCACTCAAAGGAAAGTACAAGTGGTGCTTGTCGGGAACTCCTGTCCAGAACCGTATTGGCGAGTTTTTCTCTCTGCTTCGCTTCCTGGAAGTCAGACCTTTCGCAGACTATTTTTGCAAGAAGTGTCCCTGCTCCCTGTTGCACTGGTCTCTGGATTCCCAGCACATGTGTACTGAGTGCAAGCATACCGGAATGGAGCACGTCTCAGTCTTCAACCAAGAGCTGCTCAACCCGATTACTCAGTCTGAGGACTCGCAAATGCGCTCGGAAGCCATGGACAAGCTGTTCCTCATCACATCTCGCATCATGCTCCGTCGTATGAAGCGCGACTATGTTAGTTCCATGGAGCTTCCACCTAAAGAGGTCATTGTTCACAATGAGTTCTTCGGAGACATTGAGCGCGACTTCTCTCAGAGCATCATGTCCAACACTGCTCGACAGTTTGACACGTACGTCTCGCGTGGTGTCATGTTGAACAACTACGCCAACATTTTTGGCCTTATCATGCAGATGCGTCAAGTGTCCAACCACCCAGACCTGATCCTCAAGAGAAAGGCTGCCGAAGGCATGAACGTTCTGGTCTGTAATATCTGCGACGAGCCTGCCGAAGAACCCATTCGTTCCAAGTGCAAGCACGACTTTTGCAGAACGTGTGTCAAAAACTACGCTCAATCAGTGGAGGAGGACGCTGGCGATGTCGAATGCCCCCGTTGCCATATCCCGCTCTCGATTGACTTCGACATGCCTGAGCTTGAGCAGAATGAGGAGGCTGTAAAGAAGAACTCGATCATCAACCGCATCAAGATGGAGAACTGGACTTCGTCGACCAAGATTGAGATGCTCGTCTACGACCTTTACAAGCTTCGCAGCAAGAAGCAGACTCTCAAGTCGATCGTCTTCTCCCAGTTCACGTCGATGTTGCAGCTCATCGAATGGCGTCTTCGCCGTGCAGGCTTCAACACTGTTATGCTTGATGGCAGCATGACTCCTCAGCAGCGCCAGAAGTCGATCGAGCATTTCATGACGGATCCTGATGTTGAGGTGTTCCTCGTGTCCCTCAAAGCTGGAGGTGTTGCTCTCAACCTGACTGAAGCTTCGCGTGTCTTCATCGTGGACCCTTGGTGGAATCCCGCAGCCGAGTGGCAAAGCGCAGACCGCTGCCACCGCATCGGACAGAGACGTCCTTGTGTTATCACTCGACTGTGTATTGAAGACTCGGTCGAGTCACGTATTGTCATGTTGCAGGAGAAGAAGGCCAACATGATCAACGGCACAATCAACAACGACAGAGTGGCCATGGAGAAGCTCACGCCCGAGGACATGCAGTTCTTGTTCCGTGGCAATTAGAGTGTCATCGAATAGACACGTTGCTCTGGTTTCTTTTCGCAGCGCGCCAAGCGCTTGCTTCTCATATTTTCTTTCTTCTTTCTTCTTTCTTCTTTCTTCTGCAAAGGTTGCAGTGTCGAGTCTCTCTAGAAGATGGGTCGAAGACATTGTGGTGGTGGCAAAGCATCATCAGCAGCATGATTATACGGCATAACGATTTGCATTGCACTGTTTTAATTTTTCGGTGGAGGACATTGCTCATTTGCTAGCTCAAGAATGGTCTTACACATTTGTACAATAGAGTAGAATTACACCCAAAAGCATTGTCAAAGACACCTTCGAAGCTCCCATGTGATGGAGGTTGTGACTAACGTACGGCCTCTGGAAGGCGCCTAAGTCACAGTTGTTCACAAAAAGGCGTTCGTGTTGTATTCGAATGCGCGTGATGAGATCTTTTTTATAGTAGGCAGTTGTGAGCTACGGGGATGCACAATACTTTCTGGCAAGACATAGCATCTACTGAGAGTCGTGGTTGTCCTTGGATCTCATTTCTGTGTAGAAACAAATGTGCACCTGTATAACTAATGATGAACCTGACTAGAAGGATCTGATAAGGATTGGTTCGGAGGTCTTGCAGCTGAGACGCTTCCAAAAATTAAGTTTGGCAGGCCTCGGGCGAGTGGACGGGGCGCAGACGGGCACGAAGCGCGACATGTTCGTGGCAGGCATCGGTTGAGGCTTGAAGAAGAAACATGTTCAGCGTGCACCCATGTCTTCGTGAAAGACGTCGACCATCTCGCCTGCCTCGACGACTCTCGCGCGACCACCATGTCGACACCTTCATCCAGCAAGCGCCTTCCGGGCTCGGGAGCTAAGAGCTTCCTGCCACTGTCAGAAGAGTCGGCTCTCTCGACCCGCGGACAGCACCTTCCGCAACTGATACGCGAGCGCTCGATAACCAATGCTCCTGCCTCGACGGGACGCCGCCGCCGCTCGTCGCTCGACGGCAACTTTGCCCCGGGCACGTCGTTCGAAGACAACGCTGCTATCAGCGACAATGAACCACCAACCCCTCAGCAAGCTCGCTTCAGAGCTACTGCCACTGACCAGAACCCGGATGCCTCTCGTCGTCTCAGTTCTGGCGCCGCCGCCCTCATGGCTCCCCAGATGCGCAGTATGCGCCTGATTGGCAACAGCAACCCACGCTATCGCTGGGAGAAGTACTTCACTCCCGACGAGGAGCTCAAGAAGATGAAGAAGCCCATCCGCAAATACTACGAGAGGAACAACTTCCTGATCCAGCAGTACCTGTACATTGACAGACTGCTCGACTCGAGTCTGCCGCATGATCTGATTCAAGAGTATCAGTACAACGTTCACAGCAGTTCGGGCGCTGCCACCGTGCCGCCTACCATCAGCGAGGAGAACGGCAGTCCAAGTGCTGAAGCCTCTGCCAGACCTTCTCCTGCCCTCACTCCTACCGACACCAATGGCAATGCCAACGGCAACGCCTCGGCAAACCAAAGTTACAGGCTCAAGCGAACGCCCAAGGCTTTGTACCGCGTGGGTGCTGACGAAGAGACGCCCTTGTTGGCCGAGGACGACAGCAATTCGCTCTTCAATGCCGGCATTCCTGCTTTCGAGCCCGATGATGAGCCTGACAGTCAGAGTCGCGTTGTTACTGTAGCCATCTACCTGAATCTGATCGCCAATACTGTGCTCCTCGGCTTGAAGATTGTCGTCACTGTTCTGACCTCTTCCGTTTCCGTTCTGGCTTCCTTGGTCGACGCCGCCTTGGACTTCCTTTCGACTGCTATCGTATGGACTACCACTAGACTGATCAGCCACAACGACATGTACAAGTATCCTGTCGGTCGCAGACGCCTGGAACCTATTGGTGTCTTGGTCTTCTCCGTCATCATGGTCACCTCTTTCGTTCAAGTCGCCATTGAAGGTTTGAACCACCTCACCTCCAAGGATCATAGCATTGTGCAACTCAGCTATGCTGCCATTGCCATCATGTCCGCCACCGTCATCATCAAGTTCGGATGCTGGCTATGGTGCCGATTGATCCCCAATAGCAGTGTCCAGGCTCTGGCCCAAGACGCAATGACCGATGTCGTCTTCAACATCTTCTCCATCATCTTTCCCCTGTTGGGCTACTATTTCAGTATCTGGTGGCTCGATCCTCTCGGTGGTATTCTCCTCTCCTTTTATGTTATAGGCGGCTGGTCGTCCACCTCTCTCTCCCACATCCGTAATCTCACCGGTGCAGCCGCTTCCGCAGACGAGCGTAACGTGCTTCTCTACTTGACCATGCGCTTTGCAAAGACGATAAAGCAGATCCAGGGATTGCAGGCTTATCACTCTGGCGACAAATTGAATGTGGAGGTTGATATTGTGCTCGACGAGCACATGTCTTTGAGAGACAGCCACGATCTGGGAGAGTCTCTGCAGTATGTTTTGGAGTCGGTGCCGACCGTCGATCGTGCCTTTGTGCATCAAGATTACGCCAGTTGGAACTTGCCTTCTCACATGACGCAGCAAGATTAGACTTAGAGTGTTGTTGATGTAAAATATTGGAGTCTGGAAGGGGTAAAGGAGGTTTTTGTGAAATACCCTTGTTGTTCTTTTTTTGCTAGCGTTTCGCTCTAATCGTTGTTACTGCTCACTTGTGTGCTAATACCAATTTCTTCTTGTGGCTTCTCATAAAACGTAGAGTCGATTTTCGTTTTTGCTCTGTCAAAGGCTTTCTTGTATCGATCGTTTTTGTTGCCTTGTCACTTTTTACTCGTGGTCTGTGACTCTTCTGTTTCAATATTGACATCCACTGCAATCTCAAACTCTGCAGTCCTACGCATATTGATATGACTTGATGTTATTCTCTTGTCTGGCGTGGTTCTTTGTCTGGTGTGCCACAATAGTTGACCTTACTTGAACATTGGCAAAGATAGACATAGCATGGGAATTACATGCCTAATCCGGCAATGAAATGATTAAGAGTGCATCTATCTGTGGATATATAAGCTTGACCTCGCCCTCTTAATCTCCTGTCTTGTTTTCCTCCCTTTTTGGTTTTACACGATGGGAAACAAAACAGCACAGCACAACACACATGTCACGGCTAAACAAAGTAGGCACGAGTAGTTCACAGGTGAAAAAAATGATTTATTGTTGTTGAGAGCCACGGGTGGCTGTTTTCTCCTCCCGTTCCTCCTTGTCAAAACATCCAAAAGACTGAATATCTATCCTGACAGACACATAAGATTCAATCAAGCAGAAGCAACAGCCTGAGCAACCTCCTTTCTCTCGGCCTCGAGGACGCTCTCGAGAACATTAACGGCATCGTTGCCAACCTTGTTCAACTCGGCATTAACCTCGGAAAGACCAAGCTGCTCATCAGTCCAGAGGGGTTCGTTGCCGGTAGTCTGCTGGCCGACACCGAGGAAACCGCCCTGGGCGGCCCAGTCGGAGGTGCGCTTGATGCCGAGCTGGTTCCAGACCTTGTCGAGAGCGTCGACCAGGTGGTCGCGGTACTCGCGGACGTGGCCGGGGGTAGGGGTGATGCGGAGACGTTCCTGGCCGACGGGGACGGTGGGGTAGTTGATGGCCTGGACGTAGATGCCGTGGTCCTCGAGGAGAAGATCAGATGCCTTCTTTGCGACCTCGGCGTCACCGACCAGGACGGGGATGATGTGACTGGGGTTGGGGATGACGGGAATGTCCTTGGCGGCAAGAGCGTCCTTGGCAGCACGAGTGTGCAGCTGCTGCAGGCGACGGTCGCCCTTGTATGCCATCTGGTACTCGATGGCAGCCTGGGCGCCGGACATGGTGGCCGGAGGAAGCGAGGTGGTAAAGATGAAACCGGGAGCGAGAGAGCGGATAGTATCGACAAGCTTGCTGGAGCCGGCAATGTAGCCACCAACACAGCCATAGGCCTTTCCAAGAGTACCAGTAATAATGTCAACACGGTCCTGGATGGTGCCCTTGGGCTGGCCACCGTTCACGTATGCTTCGTAGTCGAGGTGCTCAGCAACACCGGCACCGTTCGGGCCGTACATGCCTACGGCATGGACTTCATCGAGGAAAGTGATGGCACCGTACTTGTCTGCAAGGTCGCAAATCTGCTCGATGGGACCAATAGAACCGCACATGCTGTAGACACTCTCGAAGGCGATGATCTTGGGAGTCTCTGCAGGAAGCGAGGCCAGCTTCTGCTCGAGATCGACCATGTCGTTGTGCTTGAAAACCATCTTCTTGGCTCCAGAGTGGCGGATGCCCTGGATCATGGAAGCGTGGTTGCTGCTGTCAGACAAAATAACACAGCCGGGGAACTTTGAGCCCAGAGTGGCCAGAGTGGCATCGTTGGCGACGTAGCACGAAGAGAAAACGAGAGCGGCGTCCTTTGCGTGCAGCTTGGCGATGGTCGCCTCAAGACCCATGGCGTGCTGGTTGTGACCAGAAATGTTGCGAGTGCCACCAGCGCCGGCACCGTACATGTCGAGCGTCTCGTGCATCTTCTTCAAAACCTGAGGGTTTCTGCCCATGCCCAGGTAGTCGTTGGAGCACCAGACGGTGACCTTGTCCTCGGGGGTGTCCTTGTGGGCGCGGGGGAATTCCTTGGCCAGGCGGTTGATGTTGTTGAAGTAGCGGTACGACTTGTCCTTGTGCTTCTTGTCCAACTCGGTCTGATAGAAAGCGTCGTAGTCGAAGCGGGAAGTGTTGGGAGGAGCCGGAGGAGCGCCGTGCATGTCCTTGGAGGAATGCTTCTGTGTCTGTTGCTGCTGGTGCGCTACGGGAGCAGGGTAGCGGACTAGTCGCAGGTCAGTAAAAGTACAATTGGAGGCTGACGGCAATCATGCTCACCGTCATCGCGTCTCAGCGGGCTGCTGTCCACTGCCTGAGCCTTTTCGGCACGGGTGGTGTGCAGGTAAGCACGAGGGGCACGGGTAGCGCGGGAGCTGTAGGCTCTGGAACCACCAAAGGCGCCGGACAGCAAGTTGTTGGGGCGAGTGCTCTGAACAGCCATTGCCTTGCCCATGACGGGGCATTGGCCGGCCGTCACCTGCAGGTTGGACATGTTGGCCTGGACAGCATTGGTGCTGGTGCTGAGCGAACGAAGCGTGGCGGGCGAAGTCTTGTGCAAGAATGGGCACATGCCGCGCGATTGACGGAGAAGAGCCTCCATGGTGAATTATTTTTGTCCTGGTCTGGTTGTAGGAGGGGTGAGAGGGGGAGGTGTGAAGGAGAGGAAGAAGAGAGGACGTCGGAGCGCGGATGCAGTCCTAGTAGTGATGTGTAATTTTGAGCAGAATGCCGGGAATGAAGTCGATTCGAGAACCCCGACCGACGTCCACCGGTCACGGCAAACGCCCCCGATGCGCCATAAGACTATATTCGCCACCTCTCATTGGTTCAAATTGGTCGTTTTCTCGGCGATCCCTCGCTGGTGACGCTGCAGACAAAGAGAACACGGTGCCTCGGTCCTGCCCAGTCAGCGTCTTCATCTCCTATTTCGCACCGTATTCCGCCGTCTGCAAGGCCGTACAAACCCCGATGCTCACCACTTGCCGCGTTGGTCATATCCCGTCATGACCATCTCATCGTATCATGATTGGAACTGCCCTCTACCTCTCTGTCTCTGGCAAATTGCCAGACCCCTTTGCTACCTCCAAAAGTACATGGGCGTTTTTAGCCTTTTGATCAGCACAGCTGCTTCACAAAACGAGCAGCGCACGCTGCGAGCATGTGTGCTCTTGCCTTTTTACCCCTCGCTCCTAATCAGGAAACCGTTCGTCCAACGCTCTGGACACCGCATATGTGGGATAAGCTTACCAAGGCCTTGGTCCTCCTCATCTTACTGTACCTGCTTCTACCTTGTAGCTGTCTCTTGTAGTTGTGTCTTTTCCGACTGTTCAGCTTACGGCACGTAGTCTAGATTTGTGCACGACTGTCGACTTTGCAGCTGACAGCTGCTCTCATTCCTCTATTGCTTTGGTACTCAAGCCATCGACGTGGGATCGTCGTGTCCATGCAGCAGTCCTTGGAGCCTCGGTAAGTCTTTTATCCTTTGCTTTCTCCCCTGTTCTCCTTGAAGCTACGAGGAGATGGTGTACACGCCCAGTGATGATCACTCAAGAGACTATTGATACCCGTGCGGAGACATGGGTCGACTTTGCGCAAGCTCTGTTCAGACCACCGCAGAGACATGAGAACCCGAATACACTTGATCTGAGGACCTTGACTCCTTCCTTTATCTACTCGTCGCCAAAGATTGATCATTTGCTGATGACAAGCCTAGCCTCATCATACGTCCACATCTCACAGCAAAGTCACGCGGTCAGATCTGGAATGCAAAGTAGTCAATGTAAGAAAAAGGGTTCATACAACTCATTAATGCATGTTGGCCATAGAGAATGTGCAAACGAAACAAACGACCGCCCAATATGCATATACTGCCAAAGAGGCAAGAAACTCCAAGCGCAATGCAGAATTCCATCCCATTCACATTCCATTGGTTTCGTACCATTCCCGTCTCGTTCCCAAACCCTTCGCCGAGGGTCGTCGTGAATAAACTCCTGAAAAAAAGCAGAACATCCAGAAAAACAGAAAAACCAAGACTTCGAACAGAAAGTACAAGTAAAAAAGCACAAAATCCACACCTTAGAAACACTTTTTGTATCGTCTCATCAGGAATGTTCTTCTTTCCACCATTTGTTCGTTTCGTATGCAAAGTTGTTGACCGGTCGTGCTGCTAATACAGCTCGTAGTCGTGGGTATCATAGTTTGATGTTCATCATCAGTATCCTGCGCAATCTATACGTTGGGATTCGTAGAGGCTCCGGGCCTTGTCATGTTGTGTTTAGAATCTCGAGGTGATGCTTCTGCTGATGCTAGGGCGCTGAGAGCGCTTGGCGGGGCTGCCCATGCTGGTTCCAGGGTTGGTAGGCTGGAGTTGGGGTTGCTTGGATCCGATCTTGCCGAACTCCTGGAGGATGTCGAGGCCCTGCTCTTCAAAGACATCATCCTGGATGCCCAGTCCAAACAGCTCGTGCCCGTTATGCTGAGGGAAGTAATTGTCAAGAGACAGGTCCAGCCAATCAGGGGCGTTGACAGTGCTCTCGGATACACCAGTGGAAGGAGGAGCCATGGTCACACGCTTCAGAGGTGAGCCGAGCATAACGGGAGAACGCAGTTGAGCGGGATGAGTGGCCTTGAGAGGAGTAAAATGGAAGTTGAAGGGGCTGTCGAAAGCCATAGCGTTGCCCTTGCCGGAGGTGATGTCGGCCAGGACACCGGTCGAGGTGACAGCGCGTTCAATGCGAGGACGCTTCTTTCCAGGGCTGCCACGAGCGCTGAGGTCTTCCAGGGCAGCGTTCTCGTCAAAGATATCGTTGTTATCGTTGGATGGGCGCCAGGGAGTAAGGTCCTTGGCGGGAGTGAACTCATCAAGGTTGAAAGCAGGGGAGAAGGGAACCAGAGGAGTCCAGCTCTTTGCAGGGGATTCGCCGAGGAATGCTTTGATGTTGTTGCGGTGGTTGCGCAGACTGGTGTTGGGAGAGCAGGACTGCGGAGGCTTGGCTGGACGCTTGAAGACAACAGCAGGGGTCAGAGGAGCGACAGCGGCGGCAGAAGAAGTAGGGCGCTGAGGAGAGGTGTATTCAAAGTGCACGGAGGGCTTGCGCTTGTGGGGAGCGGTCTTCTTTGTGGGGCTGTCGTACGAGGAGCTGCGAATACGTGCAATCTCCTCCTCTGCACGGCCACGCTTGATACGGCGGTGGTCTGGGTCGGCATCGGAAGTGAGGGCGACGTGCGAGATGGTCGGGTTTCTGACGGCTGATGACTCAATTGAAGAGTAGTAACCACTGTCCTGAGGAGCGGTGAACTTGCGCTTGCGAGCGCCTCCGGAGTGTGTCTCGGTAGGGAAACGTAGACGGGAGGGCCGAGGAGGAGTGTCTTGCATGGGTGGAGGAGACGAGCCGAAGGCGGGAGGAGGAGATGAACGCATAGAAGCACGCGCGGCGGGAGGGGGCATGGCAAGTTCGTCATCTTGGAGGGCGGGATCGCTGGCGGGGATTGTGCCATCCGACGAGAAGTGGTCCTGAGGGAATGAGGCAGAGTCGACGGCCTTGGTGTCGGTCTTCTTGACAGGGTTAGGACCCAGAGCAAAGCGGCCAATTGCAGGGGTAGTGACAGGGCGAGGAGCGTTGCTGGGAAGAGTCTGCAGAGGCATCATCTCGGAGGGAATCTGCACCTTCTTCAGGGGGCGGTCCTTGCAGAATTGGCGCTCCATACCAGGCTCGATAGCCCAGTAGTTACCCTTGCCAGGGTCGTCCTTGGGACGCTCCTGCTTGATGAAAGCCTTGTTCAAACTCAGGTTGTGACGAATGCTGTTTTGCCAGCCGGTCTCGGATGCGCCGTAGTACTTGAAGTTGTCCGAGATCCACTTGTAGATCTGGGCAAGCGTGAGACGGCGGTTGGGTGCGCGCAGGATGGCCATGCCAATTAGGGTCGCGTAGCTGAAGGTAGGCTTGTTGCCGTCGTCGTGTACGGGCGGCATCTCTTCGGGCTCGGGTAGCACAAAGTCGTATTGCTCTGCAGGCTTTACTGGCTTCTTGCTGGTCTTGTCGGCCAGTGCCCGCTTGATGGGGACGGCCTTTTGTGCGTTGTAGAGGTGGTGGTCGTAGGGGAACATGTTTTCCTTGTTCATGTTCATGGCGGGCAAGAAACCGCGCTTGGCGGGTGAGTCGGACGGGAAGGCTGCTTGCAGCGGAGAAGGGATGGTGATGTTGTGGAGCGAGCGTCGGCCAAGGGGGCCGTCGGGCGAGCTCGAGTGCTTTCTCGGCAGGCCGGTGGTGGCCGCGTTGTGCGAGGGACTGAGCAAGAAGCCCGGCTGTCTGAAAGGTTGCTGGCCAAGTGCGCTCAGAAGAGCTGCCTCAACCGAATCCTGTGGGAGATCGTGGAAGGTCGTGGACGGCAGCACCGGCACGGGGTCGTGGTAAATGTTGAGCTGGTGGTGGTAATTCGTCCGACGCGTCGACGCCATGGACCAGGTGTGCAGGCGAGGATCTAGGTGGAGGGACTGCTGGAGTGCGTCCGGCGAGAGGGACGGAGCTGAGCTTTGCTGCGTGTTTCGAGTTCAGACAAGCCAAAAGATGGAGAAAGTGGTCGGGCTTGGCGTGCTTTGTGCTAGTCGGTCTTTGAGCGCTTCGAGTTGAACAGGCCGCTCCTGGCTTGGGGTACAGCCTTTTTTTAATCTTTCTGCAAGCCTTTCTGCAGGAAAAGGAGCTTGGTTAGCACGAAGACCGCCAGTAGGCCCTTACAGGCTTGCAACTAAGATTGCACCCGTTAAGGGCAGAAGGGGTGCCTCACGCTTGGGCGTTAAAGAAAACCGCCCTGCCTTGCTCCAATCACGCGCTCGGGCCAGCGATCACGACGAGATCTCAGAGTCGGACAGCGATCGACCACGCCAATTGCCAATCCGCGTCACGCCAGAAGTGCAAGCGGTGAACAATGGGACTGACCGCGCTGGTGGTACGCTGTGCGAGGTGCGAGGAAGAAACCTGCAGACCCCAGCTGGGGAGAGGGTCTTTTGTTTATGCTGATGCTCGCTTTGTTGACACGGCAAGCTTTCGTCTGCCGCTCTCACCTGCAGCAGCCAGCTTGCTCTCAGCGCATCCTGCTTCCTCCACCTGCGCCCATCTTTTCCACAACCTCAGCCGTCTCGTGCCCTCTCTTTGCACAATCTGCACGACATGCAATCCGACTCGTCAACCGGCGGGGCATGTCAAGGTCCCGCTCCTTCCCGAGCAGAGCCATTGATGTCATTCTCTGGAATGCCTTGCATGTGCGTGCAACGCTAGCCGCTCGTCTGCTGCCTCTTGTCGGAGCCCGTCCCTCTTGTTCCTATCGATTGGCTCGCACACTGGCAAGATTGCGGCAGCACGGGCCAGACACTTTAATTATGCATCGCCCTTGAACAATTCTCTAACCGTGTCCTTACTCCGCCTTGCTTGTGCGAGCCTCGTGAACCGGCATCGAGATCACGCTTTCCCCTCTCCGTCCGGTGTGCGAACATCGGCTCGATGCCAACATTCAAAACCTGCTCCCTTGTTCCATCTTTCATACTACTCAACCTACTTTGTCTGCCGAAATGATTGCGGAAGAGAGTTGTGCGTGTGAGATACTGAGTTGGATCAGGGGAAGGCGTTAAGCGCCGGAGCCGTATGCTACCTCTGGTGAACTCGAGTTTGGCGTACATTCCGCGTGCACGACTATCGACCGCTACAACATTTCTTCCCACACCAAGCCGGCCTCGACCTTCCACCAAAGCCAAAGATATGTAGTTAAGGAGGTCGGCTGGTCAGAAGGTAAAGACCATTTTTTTCCCTTCGTCGGCAACGCGCGCGCTTGACAGCCTCATCCCCTACGTGTCGCCGTTTTATTCCAACTTCCTCGACCCTGACCCAGACCATTTTTGAGCATCATTCCCTTCTCTTGCCACTCGGTCATCTCGGACCAAGGCGTTGTGCTCCTTCGCTTGCGTCGGCCGGCGTGACCTCTTCGTCCTCAAGTGTGCTCAACGAATTGTTCATGCTTACCGTAATTCTGTGGTCCTTTACCGCCTACGTAGTAATTGCTTGAATCATGCCGAGCCCGCGCTGAAACTACCGGCGTTAGGCATCCATAACTTTTCAAACTTGGGGTAGTCGATGATCCATGGATCTTGACATCTCGGACGTCCTTCGAGAAGGAAGAAGCAAAGAAAAAAATTCTATCGACATGGCATTCAGCCCTCGTCGATTTCCATGTCCCCATCTGCGACTTCAGCAATTTCGTCGCCCGGCGTCAGTTGGTGCTGTGACGTCGAGTCTTCCCCTGCAGGCTGCGGTGTCTGCTGGTCTCTCTCATCGGCGCGAGGAAAGCTTAGATGTTTCCAATCTTCGATCTGTACAAGACTATCAATAGATGTAGAATGGTGCATTTACGGGGGGTCACTCACCTCCTCTATGATGCACCGCAAGCGATCGCGTATGCTCTCGACGGCGAAGCTACCCAAGAGAAGACGCAACGGTGGAAATGAACAATGACCTAATTGCCAGGTAAGTTCGGCGCTCTTGACAGCACTGGTGGGCTGCTGGTTGCTAAGCCATTGCACCACCCGCTTCGCGTGGGCGGCAGGAGCATTCTGGCTCTCATAAGGCTGAGACGGCGACTTGACCAGAAAATGGCCATAGGTTGGTAGGCGGCTCTTGTCCGCTGAATCCGAACCCTTGTCGTCCAGTCCCGTGGGTTCGTCGAGACGGAGATGGCCTGGGGCGACGAGGGTGGCCTTGATGTTGAAAGCATCGACCTCATAGAGCAAGCTCTCAATCAAACCTTCGACTGCATATTTGGTTGCGCAATAGGGACCGAGGCCGGGAACACCGAGTGCACCGGAGGTTGAAGAAAAAATCAGATATCGGCCAGCGTTGCGTCTGCGAAAGTACGGGAGCGATTGCTGGACAATGTTGAGACAGCCGAAGAAGTTTGTTTCGAATTGTGCACGAAGATCGCAGACATCTTGGTCTTCACAAGCTCCAATGACGCCGTAGCCAGTGCAGCTGTAGTGGAATCAGTGATAAGATCAGGGACATTCGGAGATTTGAGGAGGTATACTGACTTGACAATGACGTCCACGGCACCGAAATGTCGAATTGTGTTCTCAATGACAGACTCGACTGTTTTGGAAACTCTCACGTCGCACAAGAGGCCGAGACAAGAGTCGTGCCAGCCTTGCATCTGATCAAGTGTGTGCTCGCCAACGCGGCCAACAGCAGTGACCTGGTCGCCATGAGAAAGACACGTCTTGACAATTGAGCGGCCCATGTGGCCAGTAGCACCGAAGACCTGTCTCAGCGCATCAGCATGCAGTACCCAAGCAAGGAACAGAAGCGAAACCGACAATCCATGTTTTCTGGGTTGGGGGGTTCTCTTCTCCTGGAGGATCACATGTTGAAGGTAGGGAAAGGCCAGAGGTCGTGGTTGACGGAGACGGGTAGTCTCTCGAAGCAGCCATGCGATCTGGAGTGAGCGATATAGGAGACGGCAGCAGAAGGCTGGATATCAAGACAACTGTATAGTGCTAGCGTATATTAAAGAGTCGGATGAAGCATTTGTCCCTTGGACCCCGCGTGAGCTGGCTGGGGCTGCCGCTGCCGGCGTCTTTTGGCTTATCGACAAGACACAGTGCGTCATGCACTATATCTTTCTCGCGACTTTCTGAACATGCGACAGAGACTTGTCCTTGATTGAACGCAAGGGAGGAAGCTGGTGGAACATGTCCAAGGCAAAACAGGCGGCATACGGTAACCTTTCTCGGTGTTATGGCCTAACGCGTCGCTGACTCTGGTATAGCTGCATCGCCTGCTGCTCAGTCGGGAAGCAGTGCGTCCTTTGCCCAAGGCTTCGTGCTGGGCCAATTGACTCTGGCCTTGATCCTGATATTCCTGATCAAGTTCTTCATCTTCGGCGAACCTCCGTCGGCCGACAGTCGCGCAGCAACACGAGCAGCCCTCCGCCGCCAACGAACCCTGTCCCACGCCTCGTCTCTGCGCCGTCGCTCCTTCTCCGACCTCCGTCTTCGCAAACGCAGTTCTGCTGCTGTACTGGCGCCACGCAACATCTCTTCTGGTGGTGCGGTACTCACAACAGACAAGATCTTGGAAAAGACATACTACAACGTCGATGGACACCAGCCAGAGAGCTTGGACTGGTTCAATGTCTTGATTGCGCAAACCATTTCTCAGCTGCGTGCGGATGCTCTCGAAGGAGATGCCGTCTTGACTTCACTCACGAACGCTCTCAATGGCGGACAACGCCCACAATTCATCGACGAGATCAAGGTGACCGAGATCTCGTTGGGAGAAGAGTTTCCTATATTCAGCAATTGCAGGGTCATTCCTGTCGACGAGAATGGCCAACCCGTCAAACAAATGCCCACCAAAAAGGGCTCAAATAGAGGAGGGCTGGGAGAGAGCAGATTGCAAGCTCGCATGGACGTCGATCTCTCAGACGTTGTCACCTTGGGCATCGAGACAAAACTCGTCCTGAACTATCCCAAACCCTTCTCGGCCGTCCTGCCCGTTGCTCTGGCCGTCTCGGTCGTCCGCTTCTCGGGTACTCTTTCGCTCTCCTTCACTCCCTCCCAACAACCAGACGCGCCCACCAATGAGTCCGAGTCGTCCTCGGCAAATCCCTCGTCCTCGCCCACGACTCTTACCTTCACCTTCCTCGATGACTACCGCCTAGACCTCTCTGTCCACTCATTGATTGGCTCACGCGCTCGCTTGCAAGATGTCCCCAAAATCGCCCAATTGGTAGAGCAGCGTATTCACGCCTGGTTCGACGAACGCTGCGTCGAACCTCGTTTCCAACAAATCGTCCTTCCCTCCCTCTGGCCACGTAAGAAGAACGTCCGTGGAGGCACCGACGAAGTCCCCGAGGACGCCATTGTATCAGATGCAGAAATGGATGCTGCGGCTTCGTCGTCCAAGCCACGTAACCGCGAGCGCAGCAGGGAACCTTCTACCACCAGACGTGACACACGGGCCGACAGATCACCTGCTGCCACCGCGAGGCCAAAGCCCTCGCGACAGGCATCGCGGCAGACCAAGCCGGAAGAGCTCATGACCGAGGAGGAGAGATTGGCAGCCGCCGGTGAAGAGCTCAGGGCTGCCGAGCAGAGAGAGTGGTCGAGAGAGCGTAGGAGCAGGGAGAGGCACAACAAAAACAATGACGAGTCGGTTAGACAAAGACCACGGCAGAGTCGGCTGGCCAAGGAGTTGGATGTGCCGTCGTAGAATGACTGGTATTGATGATGCCATCCTAAGGCGAACACGACCGTCAGAACATGAGTGTACGACCAAGTGTAGATTTAGAATATAATGCTCTTCTGATGACTGCCGACTTGCACTATCGCCTCGTCCATTCAGCGTTCGACCTGTTAGCCAGATTACATGATTGGGAAGTCGAGTTGAAGTGGACCGTCTGAGTGTAGGCAAGTCGGAAAGCCGAGCACAAAACTTGAAATTCGATGTTTTCACCTCACAGCACCAGAAGATGCATTTAACGACACGCATAACCATTGACCCATAGCGTGGCCATCATATTCAAGACTTCATAGGACCTCAAACCTCTCGTAGCCAAAGTAATACCACCCTTATGACAAAAAACCTTCGTCGAAGGTACAACCCTGCCACAAAAGCTCCCAACTCCTAGACTTACCTCCTAAACGTCCGTCCACCCACACCTTACACGTCACACCGTTCCACACCGCTCAACAGTGTCAGAACGAGACACCAACGACGGGCTGAAACCGCGGAGAATAGAGACCACGACATCATTTTTCAACGCTTAACTTTGACGTCTTTGAGCCGGTAGGAAATGAGATTTGGGCATAAACGGGACGTGTGCTTAATCTGCATTACCACATGACCCTGCACTGCCCACCAAGGTGTTATAAATACACCTTCTTGATCGGTATTGATCGCTGTTCATATCGTTCAGCTGCTTAACGGTCAAAGAGCCAATCGATCGCGGGTGGGCATATGATGGCATTGTGGAATTTGGGCCGCTCTTGGGCCGTAAAGGAAAGTGGATTGATATCATGTGAAAGTTGCAAGTCTCATGATGGAAGAGTGGGGATGTTGGACGTTTGGTAAGTGACGATCACTCTATCGCTGACAAGGTCATGCGTATGCTTGCTGCCTGATGGTGGGTTTTGCATCCAAACACTTGTGAATGTTGGTCAGGTCGGCGAGCAGTATGTCTTCCCTTATACTTCGTACAATCGTATCGTTGGTACATCTCTCATCATAAAAGTTTCTGCCTTTCTCAAGGTAAGATGTAGCCTCCATCAATAACAGTATCACTACCGGTCTGGTAGCTGCTGGCGTCACTGGCAAGGTATAGATAGAGCGCCTTGATCTCGCGGACGTCGCCCTGATGGATTGTGTCAGTCAGCTGCTCATCCCATCCGTTTGGAAACAACGAACCTGTCTGCCCATGGGAGTCATGCGATATGCCTCGTTGATGACACTTTCGCCTGCGCCCATCTTGGTGTTGAAGAAGCCGGGTGAGACGATGTTCACACGAGCGAACTCGCGCCATTCCCTGGCTAGAGACTTGCCCAGGTGGGTAATTGCTGCCTTTGTGGAGTTGTAGACCTAGATTGTTTGTGTGAGAAAGGGCAGGTGATTGCGAGAAGACCATGGACTCACAGGCTGGTCTACAGGCACGTTGACAATATGTGCCGAGATGCTCGAAGTGATGATCAGATTGCCCTTGCCTTGCTTCTTGAATTGCTCTCCAGCATATTTCGCACAGTAAAAGACGCCGTCAACTACCATCACGTCAGCACGCTTGAGTTCCAATAGAGGTTATGCACTCACCATTGACAGCAAACTGCTTCTTGTACTCCTCGACGCTAGTCTCCAAGATGGGCTTTGAGATGGCCATGCCAGCATTTGCAACCATAACATCCAGCCGTCCAAAGTCCTCGACAACCTTGGAAACCAACTCTTTCACCTTTTCCGGATCCGAGATCTCGATCTGGTATGCCTTGAATTTGTTTCCATGCTTCTTTGCTAGCTCTTCGGCTTTCGTGACAGCCTTGTCGTTGGAACGGTACCAGAGTGCTACGTTGGCGCCGGCCTCAGCCATTGAGTCTACAACGGCACCACCGATACCTTCGGCAGCACCTGTGACGACGACGACACGATCTTTGAGGTTGAATTGCTCGAGAACATTGTCTGGGCCTGAGGGTAAGGGCTTGGGCTGGCGGGGTACTTGTGCTTCTTCGAGCGTCATCGACATCTTGTGTGGTAGTTGATCGGTATTTGGCTCGGTATCTGCTGTGTTCAGGTGTTCGGTATGTTATAAGTGTTACGAGAGCTGTAGAGAAGATGAAGCAGAAGCATGACGATACACATGGCACAGAGAGATAGTCTACCTTGCTATTCAGCCTAATTTGTCTGTTGATATAAACCTTAGAAAGCTTCGATGGGTCGCTGGTGGGGGTGTTTGGGGCGTGGCGGGGCAGTTGCGACTCAGTCAGCAGAACCTCGGGAGAATGCTACCCGAGTTGACTTCATGCTTGGGTTTCCTCCACGTCTGATTGTTACCACTGACGCTTTCTTAAAAGACCATGCGAATCTTGCATATGACGCTAGGTAGGCCGTCAGAGGTATGAGCCCTGTGCGTGATGTCGTCTGCCTACACCTTTCAGTTGAAACGTCCAAGTAATTTGTTATGAGGTCAAGCAAGTATAGGCAGTGAGATGGGTCGTTATCATTAATCTCTATCTAGGGATGTTCGTAAGGCGGAGGAATCATAACTCCGATTCTGTGATGCATATGCTTCCATCATTAGGGCTCAATGCTTGATGCGTCGGGGGTCCCAACATGCTTGACTTTTGAGTCATCTATCATGATCTTCTTCGATAATGGCTGGACAGGGCATCTAGGCGATGTTGGTTCCGACCAGCTTGACATCAGCGCAGTTGGACGAGGTGCTGGAAGCGCTGCTGTTCTTCCACAGCAGCTGGTACTGAGGGCCAAGGGTGAAGTAAGGGGCGGTACCGTTGACGTGGCACAGAGCGAAGCAACCGTCAAAATACTCTGGGGCGTTTGTGGAGTTTGATCCCGACCAGGCAAGAGTGGATCCCTCAAAGTAGAAGCCAGTGGTTGCTTCAGCAGTGGCACCCAGGGCGATGTACTCGTAGCCGGAAGGAGAATTGGAGCCGTAAGGTGCCATGTTGACGAGAGTAAGGTTGTATGCGAAACCGGGAGGAGCGCCGGTGATTTGGATAGGCTGCTGGAGTCTTGAGTCTGAGAGAGCTAGATGATGTTGTTAACGACCGTGTACGACTTCAGATGGTATCAAGCAGACTTACTCCAACCAACGGCATGGCTGCTGTTATCGCTTGCTATGACAGTATTTTGGGCAGCACCGACGTGGAAGGCAGTCAGATATAGGTCACTGAATGCCGATGAAGCGTTGTTCATGACAGTTTCAGTGTGGAGGGTGAAAGGCTTGCTGCTGTCGAAAACGGCGGGCTGGCTGAGAGGGAGGGCTGCCACCAGGGGCAGAACAATGGCTGCGGCCATAGTCTTGATAGAGGTGTACATTGTGATGATAATTTTGTTGTTGTTTGTAATGTGATGGATGATATAGAGTGTGTCTTGGTAATGCTGTTGTGTTGTGTATGAGGGAGAATTGAAGACGGAAGGACTAAGCAGAGTTATATGTCTTGACCAGGAGGTCGGTGAGGAAGGCACGGCCGAACGTCCGAACGTCACTGTGCCTGCCAAGTCTGCTGTTCCAGGCTTTCCCAGCCACAAACCCTTGTCGTCTATTCCCGAAGTGGCGATAGCTGGACTTTAGCATGTATAGCGCTGTCTATAAGCATCTAGTGCCGAGCATGTTGAGAACGTGGTCGGCCCCGAAAATAGCTACGCACGAGAGATTTCTGTGCAGACTCTCCGCGAACCTTACACGAATTCAGAGTTCTCAACTGGAGACCTTGCCGACTTCCATTCAATTCGCGCCAACAGCACACGACTTGACCTGGTCGCTAGCCCTGGTGGGTCGCTCATCGAGACAATGATTCTTGGCAAGAAAGCAGACGATTTCTTTGTCGCCGTCAAGCAGCATCTAGACAACATCAAGCCCGGCCGACTGGATAGCAGTCTCGACGCCTTCCAACAAGCTGCTACGACCCTTGTTGACCTGTCTGGAGACCTCAAAGGACAGGACCTTGCCCATCTGATCTACAATGCCAAGGCGACCCTGCTTTTCACGCAGATCTACATTGTGCTGGCCATTGTGGTTGGCGCTTTGCTGATCAGGAGGCTGGGAGCATTCATTCATCATGTTCGCAAGAGCTTGAGGAACCTCAGCGATGTGACTGAGGTGCAGAAAAATATCCATTACCAGACTCATTTTGCTGGCGCCGTCCACCGATTCATTGAATATCAGCATGTCTTGCATGACAAAGAATACTTGAACGACCCGCAGGATGCTGTTTACTTTGTCTACCATCCTGGAAACGACTGGCATGCCTCTTTCCACACTGAGAATGTCTCTGGCAAAGGGGTTGAAGGCGTGTATGACAATCTCCCAAAGCTCATCGAGCAACTACGCACCCTTCGCCAGAATCCTGAGTTCAGTGCTGTCATCTATATCCTGCTTCCATCAGCCCATCGCTACGACTTCACTGTTGATCTGCGCTCTGATACAGCTCTCTTGCCTCTCAAATTCCGAGGACAGAGAGATTATAGTGGTAAAGCACTATGCCGTGGTCACATCAGGGGCATGCCGCTGGGCGTAGACTTGAAGGATGTTGACTCCTCGCCAAAGAAACCGGCGCCATATTGGCCATTTGTTTGGCCATTCTTTGGCTTGATGGCAGTCCTTATTGCAGCGATCGCTACTACAGAATACATAGAGAACTGATTGGAGTGGTTCTCCAGTCAGAACAGCCCTGCGCCAATGTGGTTGGTGTCTTTCACTGTATATTACAAAACCATGAACCAGCTTTGTTCGAACAAAGTCAGTTGATTTGTTTGCTGAAACATAGTCTATGCAGTGTCATTTTGCTAACACCGTCTCATTCTCTCATTGCTTCATTATCGCATCTAACACAATTAACAAACAGCCGCTGGATATGTTTGTCCCCAATCTGCTAGTAAGAGCATTCCTCAGTCTACTCATAAGTCACTCGTCAGTCTCCAAGACCAGTACCAATCTGATCATCTTCCACCATGGGACAATCTATGTTGGGTTGGAAAGCAGATGAGTTCTTCGTTGCAGTCAGGCAGCATTTGGACTCTCTCGGTCCGCGGGGTCTCGAAGAGCTACGTTCCAACCTCGCAAAAGCAGCTGCGAATGTCGCGTCTGTTTCCGGGCGTTTGAATCACAAACACCTTGGTCGTATCCTTGAGGATGTCCAACACATGACTGCAGCCATGGCCAAGGACTTTCAACAACTCGACATCAGCGTGTTCCATGAGGCCTCCAAAGCAGTTCAGCACACGAGCAAGATTGCGGCACGGGAATTGACAAAACTCGACATCAATTTGTTCCACAAGGCCTTCAAAGCAGTCCAGCACACGAGCAATGTCGCGGCACGAAAGTTGGAAGAAGTCGACATCAACGGCCTTCAGAACACACTCAAAGCCTTCCAGAAGCTCGCCGACAACATCGCACTGGTCATACAAACTCTACCGAAGTCTGTCGATACGTTCAAGCATGTCTTGCTCTTGACTGTCTTGGTGGAAACCCTAGCTACATGGACCATCATTCGCAGCCTGAGGAACTTGGACAAGCACACAGACAAGATATCCACCCATGTGCAAACTCTGACAATCGAGGCCATGGTCCAAGCAAACCTCAACCACCAGCACCACTTCGCCAAAGCAGTATACAACTTGATCTCACTGAAAGACGCTGAACCATACATGCACTAAGACCAAAATGACGACAAACCTACCAAGGCCCAATACATTGTGTTCCACCCATCCTCCGATTGGCACGCCAGCTTCTTCGCATACGGCACTGCAGAATGGAGCAACGAGTTTTGGGAAGAGGGCAAGGAGGGCCGCATGCTCCATCACGTACGTCTCTTCAACAGCCAAGCAAAGTTCGAAGCATACCTCCGTGGCTACGTTGGAAGTTCAGTCATTCACATCCTTCTGCCTTCGGCTTACGCATACACTCTCCCGTTCACTCTGCGCATCCCCAAGCAAGTACAGGCTGTGAAGGTCGTTGGTCAAACAGACCGCAGCGGTAAACCATACTGTCGTGCTTGTATCATCGGAGTTGATCCGTCGGATGTGGTTGATGTCGACTTGTTGCAAGAACACGAGGCTCCTGACTACAAGCTTCGCGGATCGGCTCCCGACAAGCGGGTCTATCCTCTGCTCTGGCTTGTCATCGCAGCTCTCTGGTTCCAGGAGAAGCTTGGCCAGTTGTTCGGCTTCCTTGGTGAGGTTATCTGGAACTGGTGTGGATGTTTGCTTTGGCCTTACTGAGTTGTTGTTGTTCAAGATTCAAGGCTCATGATATCAGAGACAAGGGTTGAGCTTGGCACCAGGGGATGATTATGCGGTGAGTTGTATTATGTAGTAGCGCAGACTCGTAGACTATATCCAGTTCTACCAAAAATATCGATCGTGATACGCGTTAGGGGTATAGGAAAATTATGCATCATGAACCATCTCTTTATACACTGTCACCACTGCTCGACAGTTCCAGTCCGGCCTCCTCGGCCTTCTTGCTTTTCTTGCTCTTCTTGCTCTTCTTTTCTGTCTTGAGGGCCTTGTGTTCTCTGAACTCTGGGAAGAAGATTCCGGGGTGGGCGACTGTCAGGGCGATGGCAGCGATACAGACCATCCTAGATTTGGTGTCAGTAAACGTGTTTCGATCCACTCATTTGAACAGTGACAACTTACATTCCGTCGAGAACCAGGAACTCCGTCTGGTTTTGCATGAGGGGATTGCCCCAACCACCAACCATCTCAGGAATACGGTACACAGAACGGATGAAGACGGTGATGAAGGCAAGGGTCGAGGCGCCAACATAGTACTTGAAGCCGGGAGTCGAGCGAGTCATGGGGTCATCGAGGTTCGTCTGTGCCTCGCGGGATCTGTAGCGGCGCAAGAAGAAGTCGGCGGCGACGAGACCACAGAGGGCCATAGTAGCGACCTGGACGCAGATACCGGCGACCATGATTGAGTTTCCAATCTTGATCAGGTCGGGCTGCTCGCCAGCGGCGATGCCACCTCCTGCGGCTTGGACGAGGATACTGGCTGCATCGGCGGTGATGAAGATCCAGGTGTAGAGACTTGGCTTCAGTCTAGAGTATTGAGGGCCGAAGTGGATGACCAGATGCTTAATGGTAAGGTAAATTCCAGCGGCGAGGAAGGAAGGCGATAGAATAAGGCAGACAATCTGGATCTTGAAACCCGTCTGACTCCATGGGTTGTTGTGCATGATCAGTCTGCCGATGTAACCGACACATTCTCCAAAACATCCAATAACAACAGCAAAGGTGAAGCCCTTCAGGCGAGCCTTGATTCCTAGGAAGAGCTGGGCGAAGAAGAGAATCCCGAACACGACGCAGAAGAAGATGTCTCCTCCTAGATTAGGGCGATATCCATAGGTAGTTGCTTCTACCGGACATTCTGGAGAGACTTGTGTACAGTAACCGCGTGCCATGTTGACAAGTCGCGACGGCGATGCAGCGTCGTTATTCTATGACGACTGGGCTGAAAAATGAAGGTTCAAGGGCCAGCTAAATAAAAAAGACCTGAGGAGTCAGGACGAAAATAAGCACATGGCGGTGATTGGGATGGCATATAAGCGATGTGCTGGCCGCCGCAGGGCATCATTAATTGCGACATTCATCTCGCGCTTGCCCATCCTTTGCCGTTTCGTTGAAGATAGCGCGCTGCAAACGAGCTACGAACGTTTCTCGTAGGCCGTTCCTCGTACGACCGGAGCCAAGCTCGCGATCTGCGTGAGGCTCGGCAGGCAGAGAGGCGCCGCATAGCCAGACAAGACTTCCCAGAGGCTAAGACTCCTCTGTCATTTAGCGAAGGAAGGCACGTCGCGCTTCCTGCGATGCACGGATGAGTCGGGATGACAGCCGAACCCTTGGAGGGCTGCGACAAATCTGGACTGACGGGATGCGCGGCTCTTGCAACGGGCCATTAATGCCGGAAGAATAAGCACGGGGGATCGATTTGTCCGATGATGCGCATACCGTATCGCCATGTTCTTCTGCACTCGAGCGAAAAATTAACCCGAGCGCATCGACTTTGGCGTTCCTGTCAAAAGATCCGCGAAATCTTCAACCCCACGCGAGGGCTCCGATGTCCTCTCGCCGTTTTCACAGAAAGTCTCGTAGTGGATGCACTCACTGCAAGAAGAGACACATCAAAGTAAGCTGGCCCTGTGTGACGTGAGGGCTCGGTTGCTGATAAGCAATCCACCAAAGTGCGATGAGGGACGTCCGAATTGTGCCAACTGCCAGAGAGCAAGTGTAGTATGTACCTACGACCAGCTCAAGGTCCCGAGTAGTCCAGCACAAAGTGCTAGTCAAAGTCCGAATGGCTCTACCGCTTCAACTCTGGTCTCTGACCATCCTCCGACTTTTGATATGCTCGATCTGTCTCTGATGCACCAATACACCATATCCACTTCTCTCGGACTTTTCGCTGGCCACGGCTCTCGAGAGATCTGGCAAGAAATGGTTCCAAATGAAGCTCAGTCAAATCCTCTACTTATGCATGGTCTTCTTGCTTTGGCCTCAATGGACCTTGCTCGGACACGACCCAACGAACGACAGATCTACGCAACCAGAGCATTGGCTCATCAGAACGCCGGTACAAGGCTGTTTCGAACAATGCTCGAACAAGTTCGTACATCCGACACCCACCATGTTCTCATGATCTTCAGTATGATGTTAGCCATCCTAGCCTTTGCGTTCCCACACGCGTGTGACGACCCGCCGGATTTTGATGGCATTCTTGATCTGTTCAGCCTTGTGCGAGGTTGCAAGACCGTATGGCTCCTGAATCCAGAATCACTTGCCGGCAGTTCATTAGGGCACTGGATCAAGGACACCTTCGCTGGCCACCCGATTGAGATGAAACCCGAGGTCGATCGTAGCTTCCAGATTCTGCGAGCACGTCTGAAAGATCCAGCGGATATTCTTGCCACAGATCAGCTTTTCGACTTCATACAGAGAGAGCTTGCAACGTCCTCAGATGGGGTCTCAAACATAGGCCGTTGGCCTACCATGGTCAGCGATGCGTTCTGGGTACGTGTCCAGAACCATGAAGTTGATTCTCTGCTCGTACTTTCGCATTATTCTGTTGTGTTAGGTGCGCCTAACTTCCGATGGTGGACCGCAAACTGGGACTCGATCTTGTTACAAGCCATCGATAAAGTCTTGTCACAAGTCGATAAGAAACTGGTTGAATGGGACTTCCTTGCCATGATGGAGCTTGCAAACTCCTACAAGCAGAGCTAGACTCGGTCTAGGTCGGCCACAGAATCAAGAATCAATTCGGAACCGGCAAATTCGTCTGTCCTACAAACAGAGCATCCTCGATACTTCTAGCGAGAGGTTTATACAAAGGCAGCTGTTCAACGCCGTCGAGCCAGCTTGCAAGGAACTTTGACAGACAAGCGCGCAAGGTCTGGCAGGGAAGCAGATGTTCGCCGTGGGCTCTCAGCATATACCCTAATTTATGTTCACCCAGAACATTCAGTCCACGTTCCTTGTCTCTATCGAGCCGACTGGTCGTGCCAATCTGTACGCGAGCAAACGTGTATGTGGATCTTGCGATGCTCGAACCCTGGCACGGTAACATCATGGGAACCTTTGGCATGCCTAATCGTGGTTGGGATAGGATTTGCTTGGCAGTGAGGACACACAGGATGGACTCTCTTCCTAGTCTACTCACTGAAAGAACTATTGTAGATATTCGGATCATGAGATCCACAAAGACAGGTCACAGATCTGAGTAATATACATCAGACGATTCAAATTTTATTTGAGAGAACATGCCATTGACCTTCGTATTGCTCGGCGTTGTAATGATACGAACCACATACATGATAAGACCAAGCATGAGCCTCGATGGTACAGGAAACTGTCAATATGCACGCTCCTTGTGCCTAGCGAGTGTCCAGCTGATCTGTAATCTTCAAATGTTCTCGAACGTGCACATCTGATGTCAAATTGGACAGGGACACTATGGTAACAACTCCCATTCAGGATATCACAAACATTCTGCCAGCCGTGTAAACAACAGCCGTAACACAAACGCCAAAAGAGCAAAAAGAAACCACAGGTCTGATGGCTGGAAAATTCACTTACTTGCTCACTCCGTGTCTCCTTCTCTTCTCTCTCCATCTTCCTCTTCTCCTCCAGCCTCTTGATTTTGACCCGACCCCATTCCACAAGGGTGCCTGACCAAGAAGCTCAAGTTGTCAATATGCTGGTGAAAGTTTTAGCTGATGTAGAGGCTCGAACTCGAGCAATTCGTAGTTGTTGGCATTGGTGAGTGATTGATTGGTTGTTGTTTACAGAAGTGACTGCCGAATTGGGTTAGCTTGATGGCGACGGTGAGGTGCTTTGCTAGCCACCAGACCATCGGGGACGTGATTGTGGTTTGTCAGATCAAGTGGAGTTATAAAGACCACACTTGAGTGGTCTTCACGTACGTTTTGTTGGTAATGTGATATGAATAGCGGGTTAGAAAAGACTGGAAATCTAATATCGTGTTTTGACACGCCGAGACGTGAAGAGTATGAGAAGGAAAGCGAATACGATATTGAGTCACGAAAGTCATTCTACGGAAGAGCAAAACAGACCGGCTTTGATGCTTTCAGGAAAGAATTGAACTATTGATAGGATCGTGAGCGACAACAGGATGGTCTTAGATACCCTCATCCTCATCGTCTTCTTCCTCTCAAACATCCTCGCTTTCAACCTCGGACTGATCTTCGTCGGCCAGCTGTGATATCAGTTGCGTAAGTGTCTCACGAATGTTCTCCTCGCCAGTCATGTTAATCTTGCTCTCACCCACGAAGTTGAGTGTCCTTGGATTTGGTGTCTCAACCCGGATGTTCTCTAAATGCAGGTAACCAAGGTCATCCGAGTGTCGCAAGATGTGTGACAACAGTTTGTGAAGAGGTGTGGCTGTTTGACTTCCCCCAAAGAAGGAGGTCAGATGCATCAATCGGGCGTTGGTAATTGTGATACAGGACAATCGACTCAACGACGGCGTGGTAGGTAATAGGATGCCATCTAGCTGTTCGACGAAGAACTGACAGCCTGCCAGGATGAGCTCGATGGGGTGTTTTTCCTGAATCCATTGACCGATCGCATGTAGATCATGGACCGTCACTTGCTTGAAGTGTAAGTCATGACGTTGCCGATCATAGATAACCTCGCCATGTGTGAACTCCACAGCCATAGATTCCACTGAAGATGCTTGTGCCTCTCTTTCTTGATCTATCAGCAGATTCTCAAGTCTGCACAGCATCTTGTCGAGTTGCAGGTCTGGATCCCAGTCCTTCGCTTTTACAATTAGTCGGCCAACCGACATATGTGATGCTAAGACCTGCTTCACGATCCCGGCAATGTAATGGACAATGCATGGCTCTGAGATCCACTCGTTGCTGCCATAAGGGCTGAACTTTAGCTCGAGGTTGACATGGAGGGTGCTTAGTTTGTCAAAGAGCTGCTGAACAAGTGGCGTCACAGCCCATACGTTACGCCAGTCTCGTACAAAGTCAAATGCCACAGCTCTGACTGCATAGGCATGCGCGGGACTTGACAAGATCTCCATCAACCGCGTAAGGTTGTGTTTTTGCGATGGGTCTATCCGGAGCAGTTCCAAGTGGCGGAGAAACCGTTCATGACAGAGTTGCTCCAAAGTCTTGCTGACAAGTCGTAAATCGAGAAGTGTTCTCTTGCAAGCACTATCTGCATGCTCTATGATTCCAATTAGAACCTCGTTTGGTAGACCGAGCAGTGCGACACCCATTCTGTGGTGATAAGCAGTCGGTTCTTGGAGCAACGGGGTTTGATTGCTCGGATCCTCGAATGGTTTTGTTATCGTTACTCTTCGGTATCGTTCGTCTTGTATCCTAAATCGCGTATATTGGTCCTAACGTGAATGGCAAGTTCAAGTGAGGTCGCCAGTTCGTGGTGACGTAATGGTTGGTTAGAGAGGTCTAATTAGATGGTCTACTAGGAACAACGACCGAGTTCTCTTCGTGTGATATGAGTAAATGTAGGATGTGGGTAAGGAGTAGTCAATAAATATGAAGACAGAAATCCTGTATGCACAATTAGCCAGTCACTGCCATTCAGTTTATGCTTTGGTTCCTTTGCCAAGCCCCAGCTGAATGTGAGATACAACATTGCGAGGGAACATGAGCCGGGTACTCGGAATTTGTCTCCATACATGGGTGTAGATCTTCTACAGTACTGCTCTTTCCAAACCCAACCAGACTTTCCACCCTTCTGCACAATGCCTACACTTGTACACTATGACGTTGAGGCAGTGTGCTTCAGACAAATACTCAATCAATTTAGCCTGTTATCAAGACTACATTTAGTAAGTCAAGCGAAGAAGCATTCTCAGAATTACCCACAAAGATGTACTCGAGTAGAATGAGAGGAAGTTCTCAGCAATGCTCAAAGCAGTCCAAGTCTCTCGAGTGGTCAAGGTAGATGCACGAGCTCTCTCGACCAGAACTAGGTGATTGCAGTGCACCGCAGATCAAGTTTATATCTTTGAGCATCATCGCTGATTGCGTGACTACCTCAACAGTCTGACGAGCTGCTGGAACGTGGTGTGTTGGACGTAGATAGAATTTTAGTATTCTATAAAACAATAATGGTACGATAGTTGAAATCGTGGGGTATCTCTAATAATATAAATCAATGCTTTTCGTAACCCGTCATTAATAAGACTGTTAAAGTCATGGTGTCGTGCTCAGAAGCTGCTGCTCTCGACAAGAGCTTGGTGCTTGGGAACCTTGATGAACACATTCCTGGTCCAGCCTTCAGCATCCTTGTGAACTTCCCTTTCAAGACGGTAACCTCCAATCTTTGGTAGGAGAACAGCCCAGAAGACCCAGTAGATGCCGCCAGCTGCGATGATGGCCAGACCAACAACACAGTGGAGGTAGTAAGGGAGCGACTTGTATTGGTTCAACTCAGGAGTTGGAGGGGGGACAAATGGTGCAATGACCAAGTAGACGTTGCTGAGGAAGAAGAAGATGGTGACTGGAAGAGTAGCCTTGACCGGAGGATTCCAGTTGAATTGTTCGCGGTGAAGATAGATCCAAATCAATGCAATCGAGACAAAGACGTTGACGACCGAGAGCGGGTAGGAAATGACATTCAGGATGAAGTTGTAGGCGTCACCAGGAGGAGGAGCCAACATGATGATGACCGAAACGGCCCAGTGCTCGAACAGACCCATGAAAGGTGCGTTGAATGGCTTGTTGCTTGCCCACAGTCTGGAGAAGGGTAGGATGCCTTCGCGACCAAGTTCCTGAACCAGTCTACCTTGGGAGAAGATGACCGAAAGTACGTTTCCGTAAGCCGAAAGAGCGACAAATACACTCAGTGCGCGTTCAGCCTTGGGGCCGAAAACATTGCGGAAGAATTCAGCGGCCAGAATACGTCCGCTGCTGACAATGTCTGCCTTAGGGACTGCAGCAAAGTATGCAACGTTTGCGAGAAGATAGAGGACACCGACGATCATGATAGCGGTGGGAGCCGCAATCTTGAGAGTACGGACAGGGTTCTTCATCTCGCTCATGGAATAGTTGGCGTTGCTGTAGCCGATGAATGACCAGATGACGTTGTACAGCGCGGTGACCACTCCGTACGCAGAGCCTGTAGTGCCCTCAAACGCATTGTCAAAGTTGTGAGGTTTCTCGACTTTCAATGCACCTCCAAGGGCGGCAAACCCAGCGAAAACGATGATGAGCAGAATGATGAGCTTGATAATACCAAGAACGTTCTGTAGACGAAGACCCCACTTCAGAGCGAGACCATGAATAAGGAAGGCCGAAGTGATACAAGCGAGACCAATGCCTCTCTGGTTCCAGCGATTGACGGGAACTTGGGCGGCGTTGAGAATGTACTCGCCAAAGACTACACTGTTGGATCCAGCCCATCCGAGGAGAACAACATAACCAGTCTATCTCAAAATTAGTCATGTGCAGATATCAACGTGCTTGTAGCCGAACGTACGTAGAGACCAGTGACCAGGAATTTAGGCTTCTTGAATACGTGCTCAAGATAGTTCTTCTCTCCGCCGTTCCTGGGAAGTGCTGTGCCAAATTCGAGGTATACGGCCATACCAGCAGCGGCAATGATCAATCCGGCGACCCAGATGAACAGCGCAAGACCAACACTTCCACTGCTTGCCAGAATGCTACTTGGTGTAGCAAAGATACCAGTTCCAATCATGCGGTTGAAGATTAGGAAGATGGCACTGACAAGGCCAATCTGTCGACGGCCTTCGCTGGTTTGGTAAACATCGTGACCATCGTCGCTTGCTGTCTCGTTGGCTGCAAAGGCCGAGGAATCCTTCACCTCGGCCTTTTGGTCCTTCTTCAATGATGAGAAGACCATCGCTCAGTGATCCGAGTTGGATGTATTGGGTCCTTTGTCGAGAGAGTTGTGCAATAGTTCTTGGGATCTATCAAGTCGATACCTCCACGTGCTTTTGTAAAATGGCCACACTCTTGCGCGAATCTTTGTCGAGAAGGCGTCATTGTCACTAGTATGCAAACAGTAACTCGTTAAGTAATACAAACCACCTGTTGAAAGCCTTGGAGTCTGGAGTTTGGGGTCGCGGCGTGACTTCGCTGCTAATTTTTCTCTACCTACCTGCCTATTGGCGCCCAGCACGCCCTACAGTACCACGGATAAATCCTTGGGCGTATTGCGCATTGCTGGGCACCGAAGACGTGATGCAGCTGCCTATTGTTCTGCTGACATGGTTTGCTTGCTCGAGGATTGCGCCTTTGTGGAAGAGAATTCATGAAACCATGACTCGCTTGTATAGTACAAAGCTCTTGTTTCTTCAACGCTTGTGTGGTTCTTTGTTCAAAGCGCTGGTAGAAGACCCACTTTTTCTTTCTCATCAAGCGAGTCGCTCCTTCAGAAGCACATGGCTGGACTGTTGATACAACGACATCGGGTATCGTCGGCTGAACAAAGTGCCTGTCAAGTATTTTATCGACTCTTCTGGAACTGAGGTGTGCAGCTGTCGCTTCGTGGGGTACGTGGGTTGTGAATTGAGAGTGAGCGGAGTGGAAGGAGGAAGACAGCAGATGCGAAAAGCCAAGAGGTTGTTTCTTGGAGAGAAACGGTAGGCACAGCCTTGGTCCAAGCGACCCCTAGAGCAAGCGGCAACTCAGCATCACAGGTGTCGCCAGTGCGATGGCCAGGAATGGTATGAACAATTTACAAAAATGATGTCTTCGATACATGCTTGATATTTCTTCTACAGAGTAGGTATGAATTGCAACTCGAGCACGACATTTCGACTGGGGGTATTCGTACCAAGGCGCATCTCTAATCTCTCCACCAATTGTCCCGTATAAGCCCGACCACGTCAACGTCATATCGACACAGGTGATGTCTATAATCACGACGCGATACTTTTGTAGCAACACAGAAACTTTCCGAAAAGGCACGAGATGCGGCGCTCGCTCTTCTTCTGCAGGCGGTCATTCTTGGAGATCCCCATAATCACAAGCAGATACGGACGCCTGCTTCACACATCGGCCACCGAGAGCCCGTCAGCATGGAAGTCCACGAACAAACCAATCTCACCTTCTAGTCATGCATCACCTCCCAAACGTAACCAGGGCACTTCCACAACCTCTGGATTCTACGATTCAAATTCAGTCTTTCAATGGCAGCCAGGCAGTGAACCAGGAATCGACACTTCTACTGATGGCGTCGTGTCGCATGGCAAAACCTTCCCCGTAAACAAGACTCGCTTAACGATCCGTTCTTGGGACTGACCACAGCCAACAGTCGCAAATAACAGCAGTAGATTTCTGCGAGGAGCAAATCGAGCAGACTGAGCTCGATAACAACTTTCTGGCCGACTTCCTCAACAAGCCAAGGCCAGAATGGGCTACTTGTCGTTGGATCAACGTCAACGGACTAAGTTGGGATGTAATCAAACTTCTAGGCAATCACAAGAAACTTCACCCTCTGGCCATTGAAGATCTGATGCACACTGGAAACCGTACGAAAGCAGACTGGTATCCGGAGCACGCTTTCATCATCATGACTCTTCAACGACTAACAAAACTCTCGTCGCAAAATGGTCGTAGCGATGCCGACATTCAAAAGGCTCTGTCAAGCTCGGAATCCCGCCATTCTATGCGCGGCCGTACTGGCATCACCTGGGAGACCGAAAAGACCTTTCAGCCACCCGACAACCAGACACACCTGCGCAGCCTGCAATCCTACCGAGGAGATCGGTCGCCCGAAAGAGTGGCATACATGGAGAAGAACTCCATTCTGACTAGGAAAAGCTTGGGTGTCTCTATCGAGCAAGTCAGTGTGTTCCTCTGCAGCGACAACACGGTCGTATCTTTCTTTGAACACTCTGGCGATGTCATTGAACAGCCCATCCTCAAACGCTTGAACTCACCCGAAACGATTTTGCGCCGAAGTGGCGATGCCTCTCTTCTAGTACACTCCATTATCGATGCCATCACTGATTTGGCCATTCCAATTGTCGCGACATACGAGAAGGCCATTGCCGAGCTCGAGATGGACGTTCTCACCCAACCCGCAATCGGACACTCAAAAGCACTTTATATCCTGACATCCGAGTTGTCGATGCTGAGACAGCAGATGCAACCGATAGCCTCATTGATCAACAGTCTACGCGATCACCACAGCACAGCACAGCTTCTCAACCGCGGTACCTCATCGGCCAACCCCATCTCTGATCTCGCTCGTCGTAGCTCTGGTCCTGCGATGCTCAAGTCTCAAACACAATCTTCGGTCAACATTTCTCCCGCTGCTCACACATATCTAGGCGACGTAGAAGATCACTGCATCATGATCATCGCCTCTCTAGACCAGATGCGCACACAGAGCGACAACATGATCAGTCTCATCTTCAACACCATGGGAGCATATCAAAATGAAAGTATGCAACAACTCACCTTTGTCACCATTTTATTTTTGCCCTTGACTTTCCTATCCGGATACTTTGGAATGAACTTTGAAGAGTTCCCACCCTTGAAGAATACGCACATGTATGTTTTTTGTCGCACTTTTCTTTTAGTCCCTATTTGTCTTGTCAGTGCGAATTTCGCTGACTTGCGATTTAGGTTCTTTTGGTGGTTGGCTTTGCCGATTACCTTTGGTATGGTGGTGATTTTACTGTAAGTCTTGTGCATCGAGACATTTGATCAAAAGCTGATTTTCGCCTCAGACGGCAGAGACTGTTTCGTTCGGTGAGGAGGTGGATGAATCCGGGGTCTGGCTCACACAGGCATGCTATGAGGGAGCAACGCAAACGACTGTAGATACTTAGGACACTCATCGTGGAGCTAGCTGGTATATACAGTTGCACCATGCAGAGGGCAATTTTTTTTTCAACAGCAATTCAATCCTTGTCGACCACATGTGAATAACTCTTTTCAGACTGACTGCACACGGTGTGACTGCATAGAAAGCATAGGGCACGTCACAGTAGTTAGCAGCCGTGAGAAGGAAACGAAGAAGGTGTATGCAACTATATGTATTCATGCAACCACAAACCAAAGAAAAACAAGTAAACGATCTCATCATCTCATACAGCTAAATCCAAAACAAAAATAGCAAACCCTCATGAAAGGACAACCGATGGCCCCCTTCACACCCTCTCATAAAGTCTAAACTCATATCCGACCCTGTTACCCTTGACTTCCTCCTCCTGCACCTCCTGCACGTCTTCGCCAGCAAATGCATCCAAATCTGCCTTTTGGTGTCGGGTCCACCCTTGCTCGGCCTCGACATCGACCGGGAAGTCCGTGTCGCAGTCCCACTCTCCCTCGACTCTGGTGAGCAAGATGGTCTTTGCTTGGTCCATGTCCAAGGCTTGTTTGTAGATGGCAGCGCCGCCAATGACGAATACGCGACCCATGGGTGCTGCTTTTCCCGCCTTGACCTTTGCGGTCAGAGACGAGAGGGCAGATGAGATGCTATCGCCCACAACGACATCTTCGCCCACACCCTCAAGGGTCTCTGATCGTGAGATGACTACGTTGGTTCTCTGCGGCAAGGGGCGGAATTTGGGGGGTATGCTTTCCCAGGTCTTGCGACCCATGACAACGACATTTTGGGTTGGTTGGATGTTTGCTGTTGCCGCCACTTCTGAAGAATCGGAGAGTTGAGATGAAGTCTCGGCGAGCATGGAGGTGTCGGGCATGGACGATGCTCCGGGAACGCGCTTGGTGACGCGGGCAAAGTAGGCCATTTCCTTCTTTAGCATCGGCCAAGGCAGAGTTCCATTCTTGCCGATACCATTTTTGGCTGTAGTGGCGACGATGAGAGTGAGCGGAGGGACTGTGGTCGCTGCTGCTGCCGCCATTGCATATGTTTTTGGTTGTTCTGCTGGCTGCTGTTCTGAGGTCTGTATTTCTTCTGGTTCTTGTGTTTCGGCATGTTGTGAGGATGACGATTCGGGCGCGGGAGCTTGGACCACTTCGCTGTATGTCGGGGCATTGGGCGCCGGACCTTCGGCCTGGCTCCGACTCCACACGTGATCCATTTCCTCAATAGACAATGCATTTGCAGATGCTTGTGCAGGCGCATCTGCGGCTTGGGTTGGTGCTGATGTAGCAGGTGCATCGACTGGTCCACCAGGAGCTGCGTAGTTGGCTTCCTTTTGCTGTTGTTCAGCAGCCTCGAACTCAAAGTTGCTAGAATAAATGACAGCAGCGAAAGCTTCGAGGTCCTTGACTTGGTCAATAGCGCCAAGGTACTCGTTAACTTGGGAGCCGACGGACTCGGCAACTACAAGTTCATCAGGCTCACTGCTACCAGCAGCGATGACATGGGCTTGGCGACAAAAGACAGCAAGAGTCTGAGCAAACTTGCATTTCTTGTCGCTGATCTCGGTGATGCGTGACAGAGAGTCGGGCGCTGGGGGGCTGATCTTGAAGGCTTCGGTTGCGACGCGGTAATCGATAAGGTGGGAGAAGGTGGCGTTAAGGACTTGTGTAATGACGTGAGTGAATGTTGGCGAGTCAATGAGATCCGACGTCTCGTCGAGCAACCTGCGAAGGGAGGCGTTCGAGGACGCCGAGTTGGCTGCGTGCATGGGGTCTTGTGAGAAATCTTGCGGTGCGGGCGATGCAGACATGGCGTCAATACCAGATTCTGACAAGACATGATCCTCTTGGTCGCGAGGAGGAAGCATGTACGACAGCCACCCATGTTCGCGACGCTCGGCCTCAGTGGCACCCTCAACCTTCTTACGGACTTCGAGAATGAGCTCGCTCAGACGTTCCAGCGTCATATCCTCGCGTGGATTGATGGGACCGAAAACATCCTTGACAGCGGCGCTGACCTTTTCGACAATGTCTTTGGTGCCCTTATGTAATAACCACCAGCTGAAGGTCAAGTATTTGCGGTTTGTTTCAAAGTCGTTGCCGTAAACATTATCGTAGTTGTCGTCATCATTGTTCTCCATGGAAATGTGGGTCGGGTCTGAGGGGTTTGGAGGGTTGGCGAGCGAGACGACTGATGACAGGTATGTGCGACGGCCAAGGAGGTTCAGCTGAATACGGGTGAGGAGTGTGAGGAGCGATAGGGTATATAGCAGAGTCAGGGCTCTTGTGATAGCTGCAGTAAACTTGTCAGTAGCCCTCTTCGACATCGAGACGCTTCGAACCAAGACTCACAGCTAATCTTCATGTCGTTCCAGAGCTGTGCCTTTGACTTTTTCTTCAACAGCGACTTGGCATCTTGACTGTCGGCCATCTGACTGGCATGGATGTAGCTGCCAGTCTGGAAACTAGACATGCTGGCAGAGTCGTCGATGGTGCTGGGGGGTGCCGAGGGGAAGTCAGACGAAGCTGCTTCTGACGGACCAGCACTCTTTGCCAGCTTCTCTGATCGCTGGCGTTGCAGTTCATTGGTGATGTCTTCGGCGGGTAAAGCACCGATCACCTCTTCTCGGATTGTAGGGAGCAAGGCTAGCACGGTGTAGGTGCAGTCCTCCTGGTTCTGTTCGAAGCGGCGGCGGAGACTAGCACGCCGTCAGCCGACTGTCTAGTGCGTGCGATGGCATACAAGGCAGCAGTTACTTCTCTTTGGAGATCCTCTCGTCGGCCATGCGCTGGCGTGCCTCGAGCCATTTACTCCAGGCATATTGACCAGCCAGGTAGACCAGTCCCAACGTGCCTGCCCCAATAGCGAACCTGGTGCGATTGCGCCTGAACCACCGGCGCGTCCCTTCTAGCATGGTAGCATTGGTCTATGAGTCTGCTACTCAATTGCGCTTTGCACCCGCGATGGTCTGGTCTCGTTTCTTGTTCGATATCGTCACCTGTCTGCACACGGGAACCAAAGAGAGCTCCGTTCAATCTGGAGAAGCCGACGCCGACGTGGGGGTTGGACCTCGGCTTGTCTCGCCACGCTTTCCCTAATCAGGGCATTTCTTGTATCGCTATATCAATGTCTTTGCATTACATGCTATGCTAACGTCGCCTGCCGACAATTCTAGTATGCTGCACACTCCCTCTCGAGCCATTTCATGGTCCTCTGATCGTGCGTGAAGTATCCCTTGGTCTTCTCGTACACCTTTGAGTGATAGTCATTCAGCCACTGCTTCTCCTCCGAGCTGAGAAGCGATGCGTCCGTGAGCTTCTTGCACATTGGTGTCATTGTAACATGCTCGAAGCCCAGGTATGGCTTGTCGCCAAATTGGTGCGTCGTCTTCTTTTCTGTGACCATGAACATATCTAGATTGTGTTAGCCAAGCCTGTTCCCTTATCCACATCTTGACTCAAACTTACTCTCTATTCTGATACCGAATGCACCGTCTTCGTAGTATCCAGGCTCATTCGATATCACATTGCCAACGGCCAGTGGCACCTCGCTGTAAGCAACTCTAGTGCCGATACCGATAGGGCCCTCGTGGACGTTGAGGAAAGATCCAACGCCATGCCCGGTGCCATGACGGTAATCGAGTCCCTCAGCCCAGAGAAACTGCCTGGCTAGAACATCGATTGCATATCCAGTGGTGCCTTTGGGGAACTTGACGTTGTCTAACGCAATGTGGCCCTTTAGAACAAGAGTGTACGCTTTGCGCTCCATGTCCGTCGGCTCGCCGAAGTGCATGGTGCGAGTCGTGTCTGTTGTACCATCAAGGTACTGAGCGCCCGAATCGCAGAGATACACTGCCTTGGGGTCAATGACACTGCATGCGCCGGGCTCTGGCTTGTAGTGGATGACGGCAGCATTCGCGCCAGTGGAAGATATCGTGTCGAAGGAGAGACCGACAAAATGCTTGTGCTTAGCACGGATAGACTCCAGCTTGTCGGCAGCCTCGACTTCATCAATCTTGGCCTTTTCATTGACGAGCTGGTCTTCGAGCCATGCGAAATACTCGCTCAGCGCAGCACCATCACGAATATGGCATTCGCGCATACCCTTCATTTCGGTCTCGTTCTTGATGGCTTTGGCGTCGCCGATCAAGCTGCGCACCAAGTCGACCTTGTCCTCTCCACCGAGTGCCTGATACAGAGCCCAAGAAGCCTTGTTGGAAACGAGGTACTTGTGATCTCCAGTAGAGGACGAGGAGAAGGCTTCCATATCGGTAAAGATAGAATCGTAGGGTCGGACTTCGACACCCGAGAGATGGGTCTTTGCGGCAGCAGTGAGCTTCGACTCGTCGATGTAGAGGGTACTGGTGGTTGGGGTGACAACGGCGTAGGAGAAGAAGACGGGGTTGTAGGGGATATCGCTTCCACGCAGATTGTATAGCCAGGCGACCTCGTCGAGCATTGAGACGACAAAGCCGGCGCTCTTCTTCTTATCCAGATCTTTTCGCAGGTCGTCAATCTTGTCCTGGAACTTCTTGCCGGCGAAATCGAGCGTCAGGACATCGGCCTTTTCGTTTGGTCTAGCAGGTCTTGCTGAGCCCCAGACAGAGTCGACGAGGTTCTCTTTGACGGCGATGAGATCCTTGCCGCCCTTCTTCTTGATCTTTTCGGACAGTTTACGGGCATCAGCTGGCACAGAATCAGCGGTGTTGGCTAGGTATACGTGAGAGACGTACGAGCTGTGACAGTGGTAGGGTCAACACCAACGATCTTGCCGCCTTCGGATTGCTCGGCGGACCACTCCTGCCAAGTGGGCACATCTTGGAGACCTTGTTTGAGCAGAGTCCAGTTGTCGTCAAGTTGCTTCTCGGCTTGGTTGAAGTATCTCCCATCAGTAGCTAGGGCGGCCTTGTCTTGAGTGATGACGGCAGTTCCGGCCGAGCCAGAAAAGCCAGAGATGTATTCTCGACGAGCATCGGCAGGGGCTATGTATTCGCTCTGATGGCTGTCTTCCGAAGGCACAACTGCAGGGGTCAGTCAGTTGTCTGTCGATATGCATCCAGACGGCTTACTGTAGATATCTACCTTGTTGCGCTTCATGAGCTCTCGCAACTGCGTGAGCCGCTCGGTTGTGTTTACTTTCTCCATGTCGATAGGATATTTTCTAGTTGCCGAAGCGTGGAACAGTCTTCCGGCAGTGATGCCTCTTGAAAGTGTACTGAGTCTAGCAAGTCCGCGTAGCATCTGCAAGTCGCGTGTCCAATTGATGCCTCGCCGTCGATTGGACACGCTATGACGGAGTCACGGCCTGACAAACGCCGAAGTGAGTCCCCGGCCGGCAACCTCCGCCTAGCGAGCGAGCCATCGACAAACATCATCTTCAACTTGCAATCAACTGTCAAAGACAATCACCAAACCATAGAAGGCTACTCTAGGACATCAGTAGGTGTACAGCTACCTTCCCGTCGTGAGATCTCAACATCTCTCGCACTACTCCCACGCCTCTTTTGGCTGTTGATTTCCTTGTCTGTTTCTTCGTGAGTGACTTCTGCAAAGAGTACTCTGCCCTGGATCCTAGGCTGAGTCGGCAACTATAGCAACGCTGTCAAGGCTCCCCCGGGTCCCCCGGATTCAAATCCTAGCAGGTAGGCCATGTCATTGCTCTGTACGCACTGCCAAGGCAGTCTTGGGCGGGTGGTCGACGAGATGGGTGTTCGACGCAACGGGCCATTCGACGATACAAGTCTTCGACGATACAAGTCCTCGACGATGTCTGGCCTCCTCACTTGATCATTCGACGACGACGACTCTTGCGCGACCAAGAACCCACTACAACTGAGCATTTCAATCTCGTTACCATCAATCAATGTCTTACTCGGCAGTGTGGCGGACAGCAACTCGCAGTCAATGGCCTAATGGCCCAATACAGCGAGCCATTGAGTCAGGGAGGCTAATTCAAATGATCCTTCTAGACCCAGACATGAGCGTCGCGAATCAAGCGATCGAGCTCGTACGCCGACTCAACGATCCTAGATACACGGCTGGCGCCTCGCAGATATCGCGAGAGCTGCAGGAGATCCAGCTGTCTGATCAAGGATGGGCTGCTGCCGACGCTATGCTCGACCATGCAGATACCAACATCAAGTTCTATGGCGCTCTAACTCTGCAAATCAAACTCAACAAAGACAGGTCGGTGCTTTTGGAACAGCATTGCGCATTCTTCAAATACTTACGGTGAGCAGAAGCACGCTCGACGACCAAGCAGCTGCTGAACTGAGGTCGCGGCTGATCCTGTGGTTTGTGAGTTGTCTTCTACTTTTTGCTCGATTCAACCTCTCATCTTTGCCCTCTACAGATCCGCCTTGCGCTAGGCGATATGCCTCCCAAGCTCATTATTGACAAGCTTTGTTCTACAATGGCTACATACTTCATCCAGACTCCTGTTCCTTGGACCCAGACTGTTCGTCAGATTATTTGCTCGCTGCACGCTAGCGACATTGTGCCTCTGGACATGCTTGCCACATATCCAGATACCAGCCAAATCATCAGGGAATTATCAGGATTGAAGTTGTTCATGGCTGTACGCTTCTGCAGAGTATTGGCCGAAGATGTACAGAACAGTTCTACCTTGGGCCCACAGTACTACCATCTCGACAGCATCTTCAAGAGTAATACCACTGATTCGGCCATACTCATGACTTACCTGTTCGACACTTCAACGCCTCTCTCCACGGAAATCCGAGTCGAAGCTGTAAACTGCTTCTCTGCTTGGGTCACCTACAGCTTCGCCCACTGGACCACTGACCCTGTTGCTCTACAGCTTCTACAGAGCCTCACACCTCTAGTCATCACGCATCTGTTGCACCATGAGGAAAGCGTCAGGGACCCGACTGTGGAGTTCTTCGTCAATACACTAGAGTATCGCTCAAAATTCCTCCAAAAGGCTCACCTGGAATCTTTATCTCTACTAGTGCGTAGAACTATTGGTCCGCAATGTTTACTGCAAAATCAAAATTTCCTGGATCCAACTATCGTGGCATTCAGCAAGTTGATCACTGCCTATGGTAAATTGGTCGTCAAGGACTTGATCTCAGCAAGAAACCAAGAGTCGTCCCAAGAAATCGTCGGTTAGTCAATGAGGATCACACGCCAGATTCAGACTGTAAACTAACCAAGTCTCAGGCCTCTTCCAACAATTGTTATGTGCTCCTGGCTATCCTGCTGAAGATGATCAGGTCATTCTCAACGTGACAGAATTCTGGATTGAGTATGCCGAACAGATTGCCGACACAGTCATGGACGCAGCAGAGGACGAGGTCCCTTTCCTAGCAGCTGTGAGGAACGACCTCATGCAAGCCGTCCAGACATATATCCCAAAGCTCCAGGCGGCACCTCTAGCTGTCATGTCCGAGTGGGATGAAGACAACATTGATCACTGGCAATTCTTCCGCGATAACATCAGCGACTTTTTTGAACAGGTCAACAATGTCCCAGAGACGCATCTTCTCAGTAACATGGTTGTTCTCGCAACCAGTGTCCTGCCCACTCACCAGTGGCTACATCTCGAAGCCATCATATTCTCAATCAACTGCATCTCAGACTCTATCGCACTGTCAGATGAGAACATCCAGGCACTCTCCGCACTCATCGGAACTTCAATGTTCAGCGACATCTCGGCCAACAGCGCCGAAATTCCGAACAAGCTCAAGCGTGCTGTCATGACGCTCGTTGACCGATACTCTTCGTTCATCAAGAAGAATCCGCAATTCCTACCCCCAGTCCTCACCTTCCTCTTCACAATACTAGGATCGACGCCCGCAGACCGTGTCAAGCTTGCAGACGCTTCTGCAAAATCTCTTGAACAGCTTTGTTCCTCATGTCGCAAGTCTCTGACACCACATCTTGACGAGTTGCTTCAACAGTTCCCACAAGCACTTTCTGGTCCATCGGCAAACAGTTATCAGAAAGAAAAGATCATGGCAGCTCTTGCCTCGATCATACAAGCCCTACCCACCGAAGAAGCCAAGGCCGCGCCTCTCATATCGCTCATTGAGGTGATTGAGAATGATCTCAACGCGGCCATCGCAACTCTGAACAAAGGCAATGTCGAGGATAGTGAGGTGCTAGGAACATCTGCTTTGCAATGTTTGGCCAGCATTGGCAAAGGTATTCAGGCCCTCACCAATGACGTGATCGACGTGGACAGCGATGATGAGGAAGGAAACGACGACTCAGCCACGACGGGCAACTTCTGGACTTCGCAGGCCGGCCTCGAGATCCAGAATCGTATCGTGCAATGCATCAACATAGTCGAGTACCTCCACAACCCGGGCGACGCGATGGATGCCGCCTGTGCGATCCTGCGCGCTGGTCTTAAGGAGACAAAGCCGGGTCCCCTCGTGTTCGCGCCTGGGGCCACTGTCGCTTTCATCAGCAAGGCACAGATCAGCACGCCCCGTATCGAGGCCATCATCGGTACAGCGTGCAGTTTCGTCTCCAACTGTTCGCGCAAATCGTCACCGCACATGTTTGACGAGATGTCGGCGGTGTATCAGAGAGTAGCACTGGTGATGCAGCAGCTCGGCGACCCGGCCAACGACCCCCAACTGGCCCAGCTCTGTATCGATTTTTTGCAAAGGCTGCTAGTCAGCTACCTAGACGTTCTGCTATCGCCTTCGGACGACGAGATTGCCGCAGCTCTGCAGTTCGTCATCAACTGCATGGTAGGCAATGCGCCCATGCTGAAGCGCAACGCCTGCAACTTCTTCGTAAGCCTCCCTTTCGTCTCTGCTTTCGCCCGGGTCGCGCTCTTCTACGTACCTTGACACTAACGCGCACGAAACCTAGGAAACCATGCTCGGTCTCGCCAACCCGCGCACCGCGCACTCCCTGCCCGCCTGTCGCGTCTCCCCTCTCTCCGTGCTCGGCGCCTTCGCCGCCCCTCTCTCCCGCGCCCTCATCTTTAACATTGGTGGGCTGGCCCAGCGCTCGGAGATCGAGTCGCTGTGCAAGCCCCTGCGCGCGCTCGTCTTCTCCCAGCCTGGGCTGGCCAAGCAGCACCTCGAGGACGCACTCCTCGATGCTGGATTCCCATCTACCAATGTGGGAGAGAAGGAGAAGCGGGTCTTTGTGGCCAAGGTGCTGGGGCTCAGAGGGGGCAGGCAGACGGTGGTGGTGGTCAAGGAGTTTTGGGCGCTGTGCAAGGGCACAGTGACCTCGTTTGAGTAAGGGGCGGGGTGATAGTGTAGAATAGCTCTCTTCTGCTGATTCCCAAGATAATGAGATGCTTTTGTGCAAGTCTACAGCTGTCTTTTCTAGTTTCTATGTGAGGTGAGATGTTGCAAATTGATATATAACGAAACGTCTTTCTATACATGACTACTTCTCCCCGAACACAAAAGACATGTTTTGATATAGCTGTAAAAACGCACAGTGTTCTCGTGTCCAAGGTGACTCCCAGAGAGATTCGGAACCCGTCTGATGACACCTACTATTATCTCAGGACTGCTGGACAAGGCGTCAATGTCTATGTGCTAGACACGGGTTTCACTCAAGAGCTGAATGAGACCGAAGCGTTGAGGAGAACTGTCAAGCTGGCAGACGACGCTGATATTGTGTTGGTAGCTTTGTCTGGAAACGAGAGGCTGCCTAAAACCATGGCTCTCAATAGACAACACTCCATCCGTGACTAGTACTGTGCATTTCTATAGCGTATTTTGCCGCATCCACACTTGTATGAGAGTGACAGAGGCCTATCATCCCACGATCGGTTGGAAGGGTAAGATCTAACTATACAAATGCACAATCATTTCCCCAGACAACATGTGGTCCAAGGAGAGCCCTCAGAATCATGGCTCTCAGTGGACAGTACTCGTTTCTCTGAAAAGTATTGTGCATCGTGACAGTGAATCATGGCTCTCAGTGGACAGTACTCGTTTCTCTGAAAAGTATTGTGCATCGTGACAGTTTCTTTATTGCTAGATGTTTAAAGTGGGAGAGTACCTTGTTAGCGGGACAAATATCTCTCTTGTGTCTTTCCATGGGACACAAAAAACACTTTATTTCATGACCACACATGGCAAGTGCAAGAAAATCAGAAAAGAAGACTGGAATTGAAAACAAAAAGACAGCCCTGAAGAATTTCTCCTTGCCCCCCAAAAAAAAATACATGATACTCAAAAAAAAAAAAAAAAACAATTCGCAGAACAAAACAATCATAAAAACTCCCGTCGAAGGAAGGGTTCCTTACTTCCTTGCATTCTCCCCCCTCCTCCTTTGGTTTGGCCGTTGTTCCCATCAAAAAATGTCATGCTTGCTCTTCTGTTCAAGATCCCGCAGTAGCTTGCTCTTGGACAATGGATCTCCTCCTCTTGTCTTCTGCGTCGTCGTATCCGTCACCGCTTGCGGGTGACCTCGTCCTCTTGATCCCTTTGTGAGCAGTGCTCGAAGGTGTGCCGGAAGCAAAGTCCTTAGCCTCGATGTGTTCGTTGACGTCGATGTGTTGATCTTCCTTCCGGCGACCATGTCAGGCGAGCTGTTGCACTGCGTTTTGCTGCTGTGGATTGTGTCCGTTTTGTGGTGTTTTTTCATTGTTGCAGGTGGTTTGCTTGCGCGGGCTGGCGTCGGCGTTGTCGTTGTCTGCTCCGCCTTCGAGGTTTTTGATGATGCCGCCTAATTTGGCCATGCTGACGGGCTTTGTCATAAAGTCGTCGACGCCGGCGAGGAAGGCGCGTTTCTTTGCTTCCGCGTCGCCGACGCCGGTTAGTGCCATGATAGTGCAGCGGTTCCATTTGTTCTTCTCTTCGAGGTTGCGGATCAACTCGGTGGCGGTGAAGCCATCCATCACTGGCATTGAGATGTCCATCAAGAGCAAGGCATACGAAGATGGTGCAGATGCATAGGCGGTCACAGCTTCCAACCCATTGCCTGCGCAGGTGTAGGGCCGTCTCAACTTGCGCATGGTCGCAACGAGAAGTTTCATGTTGATCGAGTTGTCCTCGACCAGCAACACCTTACGCAGGTTCGTAGCTTCGCCGTTGGTAATGTCGTTGATTCGTGGAGTCGCGTTCTTCTCAGGTGACGTAGGTGTTGGGGGAACGGATGTATTCAGACCGGGCCTTGATTCCGCGTAGGTCGGTGGAGGGTCAGTATTTGCAGGTTTTGTGAGAATTTGCAGCGCGCTCGGTGAGGTGGCAATCGCGCCTAATGTTTGGTTTCCAGAGGTTGGATTCGACTGAACTCGACTTTGCAGAGCTGCTGCCAGTGCTCTTGACATTTTTCTTGGACCTATTTCACAACAAAGTCAGCATACTCGTAAAGCCCAGACCCAGTCCAAAAAGATATTCCGTCTTTGGCCTAGCGACGATAGAATAATTACTCACCAAACGGTTGATTGATGAAGATGGCATTTTTTGAGGCGCTCTGTCTCACGACCGACGAGGCTGAGATTGAACCGAGCACAATCATCGGTGGTGGTTGACCTCTCAAATTTCTTCTCTTCTCTTGCCATTGATCGTAATCTGCTTCAGCCAAGATACAAACATCGAAGGTGTCAGCACCGTCAGAAACGGACACCGACTGAGTTTGGCATCCTAGCCATTCTTCGCAAGTCTTGCAAGTGTTCGTCTTGATGATCTTGTCTCGTGTTCGTTCCCCATCGGTCGTTCCCAATGAGTTGGACAGTGCAACTTTCAGGTTGCCGCCATCAGCGCATTTCGGCACGTGGATCTCAGACTCTGCATCCTCTTCGAAAGTAGCGTTGAAGGAAACAACCACTTTGGTTCCCCTTCCGAGCTCACTCTCAAAAGTAATGTGACCACCAAAGTCCTTGATAATCTGCTTGACAATCGAGAGTCCAAGGCCGGTACCGACGGCGTGCGTATTCTCCTGCATGAACGGTGTGTACAAGTGGTTTCGAAGATATTCGCTGCCAATGCCTTGGCCAGTGTCTTCAATCGTCAAAGATACTTGAGCCTTGTCCGGATGATCCGACTTCTTGTACTGCAGACTGACAGTGATTGTGCCTTGTTTGGTGTATTTGAGTGAATTACCCAGAAGATTGGTAATGACTCTGGTCCAGCTTCCAGGCGAAATGTTCAGGTTCCAGTTTGGTCGTTTGGCAATGTTCAACACTACCGCGACTTGCTTTGGTGCCTTTGCGGCGAGTTCATCTTCATCTTCCTCTTCGTGCTTTGCTTTGCTTGCTTGGAAACTTTTGGCCGTAACGGTTGTGTCGACCACATTCTCGGTCAGAACAGCAAGATCGACTGCACTCGTAACGCCGACTTCTCCCATGTCCGCAGTCTTGAATCCAGAACTCCTGCCAGCATCCTTCTCTTTCCTGTCCTTGCGTTCCAAATCTGTAAAGCTGTTGATCTTTGTAAAGTCAAGAATGTTGTTGATCGTGTCGAGTAATGTCTTGCCAGCCATGCTAATGGTAGTCGTCATCTCCTGTTGGTAGTTGTTGAGATCACTTTCTTGCAAGAGCTCCACTCCCGCCAACACTCCATGTAGCGGAGATCTCAATTCGTGAGAAACAGAGCTGATGAAAGTAGCTTTGGCTTGATCGGCGGCTATGGCGTCGAGGCGTGACAGCTCAGCCATCAGGTTGTTGCTGAAAGCTGCGAGATATGTAATGTCCTCCGCTCTGTCCAGGAATCTGTTGGGCGCGGCGTTCCAGACGAAAACGGCAGATCGCCATCTTTCTCGTCTGCTATCCCACAAGGGCAGGAAAGCGATACTACGGGGACCTGAGAATACTTCACCTAACGTCATGGCGTCGACGAATTCGCGATTGCGACGCTTGCGTGATCTGCTCTTTTTCGGGCCTTCACTAATGTCTTCCGAGGAGAAATCGGTGCCAGAAGAACTTGAAAGAGCTTTACCATCATGGAAATTGAAGACCTTGCCCATCGGGTAGCGACGAATGAGGCTGCGGATAAAAGTCTTTGGGAGACTAGAGTGTCTTGCAGAGGCATCGAAGCCACGGATTGTAGACCTGACCTTTGTGGAGAAACCGAGCAAAGCGCATTGAGCATCGGGAGAAATGGGTGTCTGGTCTTTGGAGGAAGTTGATTCTGGGCCGGAAGAGCCAGTCGCAGTGTCACTTTCGGGATCAGTGGATGAAGATCCTTGGTTCTTGGTCGCCTCTTTGGAACGATGGAAATCGGCATCAACAAAGGCAACACCTTCGGCGCTAATGGCCTCACGCATGAGGTTGCTGCTTCGTGCAAAGGCTGTGTTGATTTCGCGGCCGAGGTCGAAGCCTTCATGCTTGTCCTGTGCCAGGTGGCCAGGTTTTAAGGTAGGTTTCGGGACTTGGCTAGCTGGGTTGTTTTCTTTGGTGTCGGTGGGTGCAGGGGTGCGGCCATGAGGGACGGAATCTGCGTGATAAGTCATGCCCAGTTCCTCGTCAGCACGATCGTTGCGGATCTTGTCCTCGTCGGTCGAATCGCGACGACGTCTTGCACCCTCGCCACGAGCCTTGCGACTGTGCGTGTCGAGCCACCAATCTCGCAGACTGTCCTTGCCTTCGCTGAACAGAGCTAGACCCTTGATCAAGCGATCGCCACGTTGTCTCTGCAAGGCGGTATGCTTGGCTTGAAGATGACCCATGATTGTGTCTGCGATGTCCTCCATGAAGACCATCTCGTCGGCGCTGATTCCAAAGCGAGGGCGGTCGTCCAAGATGGCGTAGGTGCCAATGACCAGGCCGTCGCTTGTTCTGATGGGTACGGCGGCGTAGAATCTCAGGGTGCTGACAGCCTTGACCAGCATGAGCTTTTGCATGTCGGCGTCCTGTCGCACGTCGCTGATGATGTGCCAGTGCGGGCTGACGCCATCCGTGTAGTAGTATGCGTCCTCTTTCGGGTCGTCGCGGCGTTCCTTGGTAGTGATCCATTGCTTGAGCCCGGTGAGGGAAAAGCCTTCTTCGCGAGGGAAGCGTGTGCTGCCGAGGAACAATGCATCGCGGGAGTTGTGTACAAGGTCGGATTGTAGGCTAAGCGTTCTGGTACTCTCGGCTAGGATCCATTCTTCGTCCTTGGACACGAGCGAGATGAGACAGCGCTGGGCCTTGAGTCGCAACGCACCCAGCTGGGCGAAAGCAGCAAGAGCCGTGTCATCACTGCCGACGGCGACTCTGTCTTTCACTTCACCATCGCCGAACTGCAGAGGGTGGATGGACGTTTCAAAGGCCTCTAGACATCTACACAATCCGACATGTTAGCCCGCTTTGCCTGCAGTGCGATAGTGGACGGGCGGTCGAACTCACTTGAAGACTTCGCGTGCCCGCGACGTCTCGCTGAGCGAAGGGTGCGGCTGCGTGGAACTCGACATTGGCACTTTCACGGACGCACGCCTGCAAGACGAGGCATGGAGAACAAGAGGATACGAGTCTTGTCTATGGTGGATTTGCCGTCCTCCCTCCCAAAGCCTGACACGGCACCAGGATGGCCTAGGCCTCTTGTGCATGCTGAACCTTGCCGCTAATCGACGATTGGTCCGCATTAGGACGCTCACTATCCAGAGAGCCGCTTATGCGCGACTCTCTTGCACAACACTTGCGCATTGTCCGCGGCCGCCCCTGTACAGTACATTCGCCGTCGTCGCCGCTTTGCTGCCATCATATCTTTCTCATTATCCAGCTCAACACTTGACGAGATCCAAGGCAGTTCATCTTTACGCGAGCCAGATGCAAGAACCGCCCGCGGCACGCTTGGTCCATGCTTCAACGATACGATTACTCAACCCTGCCACTTGCAGCCGATGGGGCTTTGTTCAGAAACGCATCGCTTTATGCCTTTTCCATGCCAATCCAGCTCGTACTCATGGGAAACAGAGTCATGGAAAAATACGTGTATATTTTATAAAAAGTGTCGTGTCCGTCGTACGCATTTTTGGCTGCTCGCTACTATCGTACAAAACTCCTCATAAATCTCAACTCTCGAAGCGAGTCTTTTCCAAGAACGCTAATACGCCTTGCTTTTTGCAGTCATCATGTCTTCAGAGCCTCTTTGCATTTGCGCGATGCCCCGAATCTACCCTTCCGTTTGTTGAACGCCTTTGCTCTTGATTAATGATTTGCTGTCCCATGTGTCGTATCATTGATGATCGCTAGATAGGCTGTAGTCTTTTACCAGCCACGGCCCTGGAGCTTGTCCTTGGGGTCCATGGAACCACAGTTGATGCCGACCATAGCCTCACCGAGTCCAATGCTGACCTCGGCCAGAACCTTGGGGTCGTTGTAGTGGGTGACGGCCTGAACGATAGCCTTGGCGCGCTTAGCAGCGTCACCGCTCTTGAAGATACCGGAGCCAACAAAGACACCGTCGCAACCCATCTGCATCATGAGAGCAGCATCGGCGGGAGTAGCGATACCACCGGCGGCGAAGTTGACCACGGGCAGACGCTTGAGCTGGCAGGTCTCCTTGAGGAGCTCGTACTGGACACCAATTTCGCGACCGAAGGCACGGAGCTCGGGCTCGGACATGGCAGCAGCGCGAGCAATCTGTTGGTTGACGGTCTGCATGTGGCGGACAGCCTCAATGACATCGCCAGTACCAGCCTCACCCTTTGTGCGGATCATGGCAGCACCCTCGGCGATACGACGCAGGGCCTCGCCGAGATCGCGGCAGCCGCAAACGAAGGGAGTCTTGAATTCGTGCTTCTCGACGTGGTAGATGGGATCGGCGGGGGTAAGGACTTCGGACTCGTCGATGTAGTCGACACCAATGGCTTGGAGGATCTGGCACTCGACAATGTGGCCGATACGGGCCTTGGCCATGACGGGGATGGTGACAGTGTCCATGATCTCCTTGATCATGCTGGGGTCGGACATACGGGCAACACCGCCGTCCTTGCGAATATCGGCGGGGACACGCTCGAGAGCCATGACGGCGCAGGCACCGGCCTCTTCGGCGATGCGGGCCTGAGGTGAGTATTAGTGACAATGTCATTGAGAAGGCACAGAAGATGAGCGCACCTGCTCGGCATTCACGACGTCCATGATGACACCGCCCTTCAACATGCGGGCAAGACCAGCCTTGACGGCGAACGAGGCGACGCCGTCAGTGCCATTAGCACCGTCGTGCTTGCCGTTGGTGGTGGGTAGTGTGGTGGCCATTGCGAGGGATGTGTGTATGAAGTAGACAGATGCAGAGGAAACAAAAGTCAAGCGAGGCGGAATATGTGCGTGGGAGAAAAGGGAAAGGGTTCTTGTGGTTTCCAAGATTTATAAAAGTATGTCTCTTCGCCAGGGAACTTCGCCCTTCTTTCGAGTGACTCACCTGCCTATTGAAGGCATTATTACTCAAGAAAAAACACGCGGGCGTATGGCGGCGAACTGCCAAGGGTGCACTTCTCCGTCGAGAACAATCCAAATCCCGCTCTGTTGCCCCGCTGTCGGAAGGCGCGGACCCTGCCATTAGGGACGCCGAACCACCGAACTACACCGATTGGCTCTGAAATGGGAGCTGCAAGTACGGCGGTCGTCTATCGGAGGGGCATCGCATCTTTGTCCTCTTGCTGCGACTGTCGATGCAGAAGATAAATCTTTTTGAATACCCTACCAGTGACTCCAGTTAGGTCAGAGCGATAGTCTCTCGGTCTTGCTTAGGTCAATCCCAGACTGAACGAGTACTCCGTGTTTCTAACGACAAGTTTGAACGAGTACATCCATCGACAAGGAGTTTGCAGTCATCGTGCTTCTAGCGCACCGCTCTCCGCAATCCGATCTAATAAGGGTCCAAGCTCCCAAGATCAGCGTCATTGACATTCGACGACAATCAGACCGACAACAACAGCAACGAAAAAACACCTCCTGAGTGCTCACCAACCATCCATACCGCTCACATCCAGTGACTCACCAACCAAATCACCCCACTTTGACTTTTTCCACCAAGTCCATCAATCCAAAACCCACCACAAACACAGGCCCAAACATGTCTTTTCTGCTCCACTCACGCCCACTGGGCATCGGCCTCGGTCTCGGCGCAGCATTCACATCCTACTCCCTCCTCGCACCCCGAAGAAACCTCTACGCTCTGTGCGACTCCAGTGCCGCCTTCAACTCCTACACAACCAATGCCAAAGTGCCAGTGGTGAACCGCAGAGGCGGGTTAAACCCCAACGCCGTGCGTCAAATCTCGAGTGGGAGTATTGCTGGTATGGTGGACCCTCTTTTCCATTACTTCGACAAAGATTACTGATACGAAGATGTAGGTGTGCTGGGTGGTATGGCGGTATCGCTGTTTTCCAAGCCATTGACTTTGCTGATTGGTTTGTTGATTGTTGGTGTCCAGGTATGCTTTGTTCCTCTTTCTGTGCACCCCTTTTCCTCTCGTGGCATCTTACACTCCTTTCGCAATTGCTGATCTTGACGTCGAAACAGTTTGCAGAGTCTCAGTTGGGCATCAGTCTGATCCCTTACGGTCGCATGCAACGCTACTTTACCAGCATTGACTTGCGTTCGGCCATGCAGGATAACGTAGCCTTCAAGCTGGCCTTTGGCGCTACGTTTGCATTGACTGGGTTCGCTCAGTTGTAATGATTCATCCGACAATTTGTACATTGACACGGCTCAGAGCACAGGGCATAAAAGGATAGCATACAGTTGTTCTCTTGACACGGCATGGTAATCTATTCATTTCATCATGTCTAAGTATGCCTCCCTGCTGTTCAGGTAGTAAAAACAATATGCACAACAAGATCAATGACAGGTTCAAGACATCCTAGGTCCTGTAGTCGCCATTGATAGTGACGTATTCGTGGCTAAAGTCGCAGGTGTAGACGGTGGCCGCACCAACGTCGGATTCCCTGTTGCTCAACTTGACGAGGATCTCCAGGTCCTCCATCTCGAGAATGGCAGCAGCGCGGGCTTCGTCGACAGCCTGGGGCTCGCCGTTGACCAGCAATTTGAGCTCCTCGGAGCCGTCAGCAGGGACGAAAGAAACAGAAGTCTGCTGGGGACGAATGCAGTTGTTTCCGGGAGCGTATCCAATGGCACAGAGGATGCGACCCCAGTTGGCGTCTTTGCCGTACAGCGCTGTCTTGACAAGAGCAGATTTCGCGATCGAGTTGGCCACGGTATGGGCAGCGGTGTCATTGTCAGCCTTGGTCACCCTCACAGCGACGAACTTGGTGGCTCCTTCTCCGTCGCGAACGATGAGCTTGGCCAAATCTTCCATAAAGGACGTCAAGACCTTATTCATCTCTTTGTAATCTTCTGACTGCCTCTCGAGTCTTTGTCCAATCAAGGAGTTGCCTTTGGTAGGAAGCTCTTCGGGCTGGAGGTGGTTGAGACGGACGGGCTGGCTCTCGGGAGCGGCCATGCCGTTTGCGAACAGGGCGACGCTGTCGTTTGTGCTGGTATCGCCATCGACGGTAATGCGGTTGAAGGACGAGTTTGTGGCAGTGGATAGCAGCACCCTCAAGGCGGTCTTTTGGATAGGAGCGTCTGTGCAAACGACGCCGAGAAGAGTGGCCATGTTGGGGTGGATCATGCCAGCTCCCTTGGTCATGCCAGCGATGGAGAAGGTAATGCCGGGGTATGAGGGGAGGGTGAACTGGCGAGAGAGAAGCTTGGGGAAAGTGTCGGTGGTGCAAATGGCGCGGGCTGAACGGAGCCAGTGGTCGTGTGTGTTGCCCAGAGACTCGACGAGGGAGGGGATTTTGGCTTCGATGCGATCGATGGGGAGACGCTGGCCAATGACACCAGTACTCATGACCAGGGTGCGGATGGCGGAGACGTCTCGATCGTCTTCGGCAATGGTGACAGTGCCTTCTTGGACGCTCTCTTTGGCTTCGACTTCGGCGGTCTTGTCGTAGGGACTCGGGTTGCGCTTGTTCAGAAGGTTGTGGGTGAGCTTGGCCATGCGGATGGCATCCTCGCGGCCGCCCTTTCCTGTGACAGCATTGGCACATCCAGAGTTGATGACGACGCCTCTAATGCTTTTGCTCTGGTGTTGGAACATGACCTTCTTGCTGATGCTCACAGGAGCAGCCTGGAAATGGTTCTGAGTGGTGACCAGGGCGGCTGAGCAGGGCGTCTCGGAGGCGATCAAGGCGAGGTCATCGAACTTTGTGTTCGAAGGCTTGACTTGGGCGTGAGCGCTGCCGACAACAAAGCCCTTGGGATAGGTTCCTTCGGCGGGGACATATTTGGCCTTGTTGGGTGGAATTGCGCCGTCGGTGGGAGCAGAGTAGCATCGAGTGTGTTGTACTGATAGTGATACCAGCCGACGAGCGGCTGTGGATCGTGAAGTGGCCATGTTACTGGCGAGTGTCAATTGACAGATGCGAATGTTGAATGGTATAGAGATTGCGGGTGAGTCAAAGCTGCACGATGGAGCCTGCCTATCTCGGCTAATCTTATCAATCTGTGGAGAAAGTCCCACCGGCTAATGTTGCTTCTTTTATGTCAGGTAAACAATCGTCGACCAAGGCGTGCGACAAACGACAAGCAATGCCCAAAAGAACAAGGAGCCAGGATGGAGAAGATACTGCTGAGGAAGTGCAAGAGGCGCTTGTGGAGATGACACCGTCTAAGAGGAGGATAATCGATGCCGAGACACCGTCACGACACACGAATGCAGACACGCCGTCGAAACAGCGGTCCATCCTCAAGTCGACGCTCAAACAAGAAGGAACTCCCCGCTCGCTACGGAAGGTGCTCTTCTCTACTCCAGCAAAACCCGGCGACCTTGACGTGCAGGATGCGCCGACCAACGAGTCACCCTTGACAGCTGCTCTGAATGCAGACCGTTCCGCCAGGCGCAAGAGCCACAAGACCTTGTTCGATCCACGACATGACGATGAGTCTGCAGCAGACGACACGGGTCTGGAGGATGCCCTGGCCCGCGAGATTCTGGACGATGCTGTCGAGTCAGATCAAGACATGGCAGACGGGGATGAAATGACGCTGGTTCCTGGCACTCCGTCAAAAACTCCCCGCCCGAGAGGAAGACCAAAGGGCAAGAAGAGGCAGCCATCTCCCACACCGCAGGACATGCCGCCCCATGAGCTGTACTTTTTCCAAAACAGGCCAGGAGCTGTCAAGACTTCAGCCAACACCCTGCCGACCAATGCTCTTCTCAACCACGACGACTACTTTGCCCAAATCAATGCATATCAAGATCCACATGCTGCCGATACAACCTTTCTGGCTGGTCTCCATGAGAACGCCTTCGATCAGTGGCTGTTCGAACTCGAGCAAGGCTTCAACATCTGCATCTACGGCTATGGCTCCAAGCGTGAACTTCTTCTCGACTTTGCCGACCACACATACCAAGCCTCGGACAAGAAGCCTCATCCCGTCATTGTGAACGGCTACTCGCCCAACATCTCCGTGAGAGACGTGCTGACTACCATTGCAAAACACTCTCTATCCTCCTCAATAGCCAACAAGCTCCCTCTCCAGCCCCGCCCACTCCTGGATGCTCTTCTCTCCGCCTTGACGGCGAACCCTCCTTCCACGCCCATCTATCTAATCGCCCACTCAATCGACAGCCCTTTCTTCCGTAAACCCCTTTTCCAGTCTACCATCTCAGCTCTAGCCGCTCATCCAACCATCTGTCTGGTCGCTTCAGTCGATACGCCAACCTTTCCACTACTCTGGGACATATCTCAGCGCTCCTCTCTTCGTTTCCTTTTTCACGATACCACAACCTTTGCACCATATACTGCAGAGTTAGACCCAGTGGAAGAGGTCAATATACTCCTGAACCGCAGTGGTCGTCGCATAGGTGGAAAGGATGGTGTGGCATATGTGTTGCGCTCATTGCCCGAGAATGCGAGGAATCTCTTCCGCATCCTGGTTGCCGAGCAGTTGGCCCTCACCGACTCTACCTTTGAGGTACCACCCGGTTCTCCCGACTCAGATAGCATCCTCGGCCATTCGGGCGACGAGGATATGGATCACGGCAATGTTACGAAGCCTACCCGTGGCCGAGGTCGCCCGCCAAAGAAGGCGGCACCACCAAAGGCCAAAGCTCACAAGACTTCGTCTTTCGTGGGTGTCGAATACCGGACACTATATCACAAGGCTGTCGAAGAATTTGTTTGTTCATCTGAGATGAGTTTCAGGACTTTGCTCAAAGAGTTTCACGATCACGATATGGTGGAGAGCAAGAAAGACGGACTAGGTGTTGAAAGACTGGCTGTGCCGTTTGGAAGAGAGGATCTCGAAGACATGTTGCAAGAGTTGGTGTAACGATTTCAGAATAACCACTTTTCTCATCATGCACACTCCTAAGCTTGGAATGATCTTGCTTCATGTCTTTGCATGCGGTAGGCTCTAAGTATATGCAGAGATGGGTTCGTCGCCTTGTTCGAGATCGTTGTCTCTGTTCATTGCATTACGAGCAACATCCTTGACTGTATCAAACCGTTGAGACAGCACCTGTCTTGCAGCCCAACTCTTGAGATTTCATCTCCAAACTTTATGAAGACCTGAAGATAAAGACAAGATGGAAGTGACTGTCTCGAAAATATGCGGTCTTGCAAGCGCAAGTCTCAAAACCGAGGTCATGTCTTGCTCCCTCCCGTCCTGTCTCAGCCCCAATGCTACACTCAATACCTCCCACTCCCTCACCTATCCACCACATATAAACCCCTCAACCCAAGTTCCCAACCCTCCTCAATCCAACAACCTCCAATCCACAGACCCACCACCAGCATCCCACACAACAAACCCCCCACCCCTCTTGTGCCGTCACCAATCAAAACAATGGGCTCCTCCTCCTCCTACTCCAGCGACAGCGACGACTCAATCCCCAGATACGGCGGCTACAAACACTCCAGCCCCAACTACGAAGACTTTGAAATGTGGAATTCGGTCTGCGAGGATGCGGAGCCAGGTTGGGAGTACAAAGAAGCGCAGAGGGAAGAAAAAAGAAGACAGAGATTGGCAAGGAAGGCGGCTGCGGGGAAGGAAAAGGAGGAAGCTGCGAGGAAGGAAAAGGAGAAGAAGGAGAAGAAGGAGAGAGAGGAAAAGGAGAGAAAAGCAAGAGAGGAAAGAGAGAAGGCAGCAGAAGAAGCAAGAAAAAAGGCAGAACAAGCCCTCAAAACCGAACAAGAGAGAAGAAAGAGAGAGCAAGCCACAAGAGCCGCAAGAACACACGCCGATGGACTTGCCTCCCCCTTCAACCACCAACAAACCAACCACACTACAAGAAACCAAACCAGACTTGCCACCATCAGCAACAACATCAACAACAACATCGAGGAAGAGGATGCAGTACTCGGTGCCCAAGACGACAGACCCGAGTCTCAATTCATCATGCCTGAGCAAGAGCTTGCCGTCGAACTGGACGAACTCAAAGATATCTTGAGAACTATTGCCGAGAGCCTGAAAACCGAACAAGCAGACAAGTTGAGGGCTCAGGAGGCAGAAAGGGAGATGACTGAAGATGACACCCAGAATCGATCTTCGTCAAGCGGCTGGTCTGGAACTTGCACCATGAATTGAGCCACCAGACCAAGCTGATTTTCGGGAGTCGTGTATTCGAATTTCTGATGGATAGGGCTTTTGCGTTCGAGTGTCAGCTCATCAAAGAAGGGATTGTCAACGTTATTGAATGATTGAATGTGGTTTTTGGAGTTTGGGGACCAGTTTATGTGGGTTTAAGGATGCAAGAGAATATAAAAACTTTTCTTTACAACTACGGCAATCTTCTGTTTTTCGTCGAGGGACAATGAAGGGGCTATATACTTCTACGCGCAGCAATCCTCATAGGCTTAAGAACACTGTATAGATCACAGCATAAACAAGTATTGGAAGAGGAACATTTTGATTCTGTATCAATCATAACCACCATCTATGAACACCAAATATTGAGGGTTACATCCATCATTCAAATACGCTTAATGAACATATCTAATTGTAAAAGGCTGTGTCTCAGCACTGTCATAGTCATCAGGATTTGTCGCATCTCCGAAGATTCTCAAGGCGCGAACGAGGATGGAGTAAGTACCAGCAGGCACTCTTCTGCCATCGTCGAGTACACCATAGAAAGCGGTGCTCCAAGCGTTGGCTCTAGGCTGGTAGACACTAGGGCTGCCAGCAATAGCACCCAGCGTCTTGACGCCAAGAATCGTGGTGGTGTTGGTGTAAGTGCCATATGTAGCGTTCGAGGGGAGGAGATCGGCACGGATGAGAGACGAAGGCATGACGAGACCGATTCTCAAGTTGGGAATTAGAAGACCGGTTGAGTTGTCGGTGGTACCATTGATGGTTGTGTTGGCAACTGAAATGGTGAAGACAGTGCTGGAGTTCAGGGGCACAAAAGTGTTGTCAGAGGTGCTAGTGATGTACGGGTATCCCGTGCTGGCGTCAAGGACAGTGGCGTCCTTGAGCGAAGATGCGACACCAGCGTAAGGGAGATTCAGAGAATCGCCATTGGTTCCATTGATGGTAATAAAGCCTGAGTACACGGGAATACGAGCGGCTGTGAGGTCCTTGGGAAGTGACAGAGTGACAATGACAACCTCAGATTTGCCGGCTGCGACGCTCACGCTGCTAGAGCTCAAGTGCACGCTTGCTCCGGAGGTAACGAGATCTGGAGGGAAAGTTTGGGGTTGGGTGCTGCCATCATCGGGAAGAGTATAAGCTGTGGCAGCGTTGACATAGTCGAGGTTGTACGTGATATCACTGCTACCACGGTTGCTGATGGTGAAGTTTGCTTCTTGGACAAAGTGGGCCGTGTCGTTGAAAGCGAGGTTGGCAACATCGATGATAGTGGACGTATGAACGGCAGCAAAAGCGTCCACCTCACCGCCTCCCTGCTGAACAACGGGAGCAAGATAATCGTAGGTAGTCGTGCCATCGTTGAAAGTGACAGGATGGCCAGTAGTGCCAAGAATAGCACGGATGGTATGAGGCTCAAGATCGGGACGAGCCTGCTTCATGAGTGCAACAACACCAGCAACGAAGGGCGTAGCCATCGAAGTACCGGACAGGACTCCGTAACCGCCCTGCTCCAGAGGGAGCGTGGACAAGATGTTACCACCAGGCGCGGAAATCTCAGGCTTAACGTAGGCCTCGTTGGTAGGGTTCCACATCGAGAATGTTGACATGTGTCCACCAGTAACGTTGTTGGCAGGGCTGGAGAAGACGGTCAACTTACCATCAATGCTGACCTGAACAGCAGAACCAGCAGCAAGGCTAGCAGCCCAGGAAGCACCTTGTTCAGCGGACACCATGGCTGCTCCGAGGATGTCAGGGTCAGTCACACTGGGAGAGATGAGACTGGGAGCGTTGTTGTAGAACAGAATGTACTGTGCTCCGAAGGCAGCAACGTTTGCGGCCTTAGTATCAAAAGTGCAAGTGCCGCGGCGGATGAGGACAAGCTTGCCGGCAAGATCAGGAGTGTCGGCAGGAAGAGGTTCGCAAGCATCGTCAACGATGGTGCTGTCCTCGCTGACGGCCCACAGGGGTAGGCTGACATTGGGCATGCCGATAGCAGCTGCCAGGTAGCCAAATTGACCATTTGTTGAGTTGTCGACAGTGTATCTGCCGTAAGTGGTGAATACAGGAGATTCGATGTTGTCGATAGATCCGACAGCGATGACACCAATACCATCAGCAGCCGAAGAACCGTAGAACAGGCCTTCGGAACCGTCATTACCAGCAGCAAGAGTACACGGAGTTCCGGCTGCGACGATACGAGAGACTACGACAGTCCAAGGTTCCTCTGCGAAGCATCAGTATCCCACGCTGCATATCTGTCAAGACGACTTACCAGTCCAGCCATTGGGGCCACCGATACTGGCAGTGATGATATCCGCTCCATCCTCGTAGGCACGGGTGAAAGCGTCGATAAGAACATCATCACCAGCGCTTCCAGAGCATCCAAAAACTCTGTAAGCACCTAGAGTTGCATCGGGCGCGACGCCAGTGAAGTTGTAAGGGTTGGTACCAGCCGCCACAATACCAGCAACATGAGTGCCGTGCTCGTTGCAGGCAGAATACGGATCAGGGTCGGGCACAGGGGTATTAGTACCGTCATAATCATCGCCAACCAGATCATAGCCCTTTGTTGAAGGTTAGCAAGCATTCCCAAAGCTCGCGCCAAGGTACTCACATATGCAACTTTGCAGCCAGGGCCGAAACAGCCACCGAGCGCAGGATGCAGATAATCTATGCCCGTATCTATGATTGCAACAAATGTCCCATTTCCGGTCAAGCCTTCGGCGTGCAGTCTGTCGACATGGCCCATGAGGTGAGTAGAGAAGGTGTCGGAAGAAGTTGTAGAGTTTGATCCATTGGCATAGGGAGCGGTTGCAAAGTCTTGAGTATCGTACAGTGAGATAGGCCAGACTTTGCGAACAATAGGCATGGCTTGGATGTCTGAAGTTACAACTGCCTGGTCAAGACCAGTATCAACGTGGAAGGAAAGGCCCTTGAAGAGGGAAGACGAAAGATCCATGCGGTGAGTAGGATTCATCTTCTTGTCTGCAAGCTCAGAGTAGAAACTGGATTTGGTCTATCCAACATGTCAATACTAAGTTTTTGGATCAAAAGATCAATACATACATCAGAAGCGATGGACATGACATCCTCAAATTCGACAATGTATCCTCCAGGGACGACATCGCGCTTTTTCTTGTAACCATTTTCCGTGACTGCCGAAAGAACAGAAGGGGCCAGAGCCAAAAGAGTGGCGATGTTGAATAACATCTTGTGCTGAATGAGAGAACCTGAATCTTGAACCAGCACACGATTCCACAGAACGAGCCATCTTTATATGCCACATGATGGCCATTCTTATCTCCAAATCTCCTTCCAAAAGCGGGAGTTCACCAGGAGGGGTTTGTGTTCAACGAGGTAACCATTGAGGCTGCATGTTGCAGGAGACGAGGGCCAAGAGACGCCAATCGTATCCTGGATGCAGTATAACCTAGGATGATGATGATATCCTGTGAGGGCATTGCCTCATGAGCCTACCTTGCCAGAGCAGAGTGCCTTGAGGCAATGTCGCACACTTTCTTTAAGGTGATAGTAGATTAAGGTGCATCTCCTAGCGTGAATGGCTTGCTGAAGGCGACTTGGCACGCGGAAGTCCGACGAGCAGACAGCAAATGGCATGAGAAGGAGTCACAGGAACGAGGGCGAGGGCGGCAGCAAACAATTGATGGAGTGTAGATCAGGAGGGTACTTGTTGAGATTGAAGAAGCACAGTCCTATCTCAAGTCTTGGCCAGGAACTGATAAGGAAGGAGACAAGCACTTACGCACGAGAGCTTCTGCTGAAAAGACGCTTGACAGGAGGTAAAGCTGCAGCATGGACGGCATATTGGTGCAAGGTTTGGATTTACGTGAAGCGATGTGGTAGCATCCGTAGCATCACTGTCGCTGGCTAAGAGTCAACGGGCAGCGCGTGCTTGATGTTGAAGCGGGCAGCCCTGGCGCGCACTCTCTAGGCTCGTAGATCAGTGGGGCATGTGCCTGGCGAGGCGAAGGCATCTGGAGATACAGAGAGGCACATGGTGGCGATGAAGCCACGCGCAAGGCTCATCCGACACCCTCTTGGTCTCCGGTGCAATGCTTCACGGAAGTTCGATGAGAGCAGAAGACATCTTGCTGATGCGTGGTGTTCTCTTTTGACAGGCCGTTGTCGGAGTTATTGTTGCTGACGTATCTGGAGCTCGGACCGAGTTTCCCCACGGCCTGCACCAGATTGCGGGTGTTTATCGAGGACGAGCTCTCATGACAAGCAGTCACTGCCATCAAGAAGCGACGTGCATCCTCGACAGAGACATGGACAAGTCCGGCTCAGCACTCTTCCTCGCAACATGAGATAGTCATTATCCGATACCTGCATCATGGAAGAACGACGAGTGGCTTCCTTCAACATCGACGTCTTCGCCGACAAGGCCAACGCCAAAGACGTCGTCACAGGCATTCTTCATACCATCTTTTGGTATCGTATCTTCGCTAACCTCGAGCCCTCCACGCATGATGTGCTCGAAGTATCCATACCTTGGATCCAAGACGTCGACTTGCAAACCCTTATCGAACAGCGCGTCGACCAGTTCGTCCGTCAAGTAGACGCCGACTCTAACGATCAGAACCACAACACTCGTGGTCAGATTGTCGTGCAGTTCAGCGAGCGAGAACGCAGACGAAAGAAGGGTTGGTTTGGAGCAAAGGATGAGGACCTGGTCTGGGAAACATGGACGTTGAACATTGCGTTGGCTTCTCCACGCACTCATCAAGGTCAGTTGCCTCGTTCGGAATATTCATGCAAGACTGACATCTGGGTGTAGAAGCGACTACTTCCCGAAAAGCCATAGAGAAGTCACTCAACAATGCCATCATGAAGATCACCGACATCGTACTACAGAACAAAGACCACGTCCCGCCCATCACCACCCAAGATACCAACACTTTCCCATACCACGTCTTAGTCAACCCCAAGAACGACGGCTGGGGCCAGCGTATGGGCATTTTCTAGAAGAGATTCAAGGACTCTCATACCTTCCTGCATCACAGCTTGTCCACTTCCGGATAATACAACCGAAGAGCCCAATTCTGGCGCACTTCTACAACCATGTCCAAACCCTACAAGGAGACTATCACAGCATCGATCCTTGGCGTCGTCAGAAGCATGGGCGAGCTCTTCGAAGTCTCGGCTTTCCAACACTACTCTGAGTCCGGTGCACCAAGCCAGCACACATCTCAGAACGACGGCATCGCCTTCAAGGTAATCTTCACCACGCTCAGACAGAGTAAACGTCTCCTTCAATCTTTTGTCGCCCTCATTTGTGGCTCTCTGTGTATCTGCAGGGACTGTGACGGAAGATATGAAGGCTCTAACGGATCTCCCTCATGTTACTCCAACAATAAAACCACATCACCGCCATCCAATGTCAGTACCCGCCCTCGACAACATTCTTTGCATGAAGGAGTACCAGACAAGCCGGGTGACTGGTCCGGACCATGGTCAATGCGCACACGCCTCGCTTGTTCTATTCTGTACCCGTCCGAATCAGGGCCCTTCATCAAAGGCGAGATGGCCGAGCGGTCTAAGGCGCCAGCTTAAGGTTAATCCAATACGCTGGTTCGGACCAGCGTATTGGATTAACGAGGGTGTTAGTATGCTAAAGTTAGTCAAGGGAATGGTGTGTCGAGAATGACATGGACATGGCAACGGGAATAAGTGTCTAGAAGGATCTGTGAAAAGATAATTGAGAATTCGTCATCATAGAGTAAGAGCTATAACTGCCGCTTCGTTATCGTGGTGAATAGCACAAAGGAAAAATTCATGAGTTGAGCAAGCAAAGAATGATCAAACCATGCCATCTACTCCTCCGTCTCCACTCCCTCCATCTCGTCAGCCTCATATTCTTCGATGACTTTGGCGGCAGTAGTCTGGCGAATGTGGTCCTGGAACTCCTCGGGGAGCTCCTCAAAGTCGTGGACTACCGGCTGGTCGGTAACAACAATGTACTGGCTGACGTGGGCTGGGATAGAAGGAACCTCCACCTCGTCAGTCTCGACGACAAAGTTCTGGAAACGAGGGGGGACCTCGTTGTACCAGTATCCATGCTGGATGCCGGCTCTCTTCTTGTGAGGAACAGGGCCAGGCAGGGCTGGCTCCACGGTGAAACCGGCTGCTTCGAGGCGGCGCTTGCGGCGCTTGAGAGTCTCCTTCTGGTTGGCGTCGGAGGCCATACCTCTAAAGTCGAACTCCATCCAGCCGTCCTCCTCCTTTCTCTCTTCGTGCTCAAGACCGTTGTCCTCTTCGGTGCTGGCCTCAATGTGCTCCTCAAGAGCTGCAATGGTAGGGAAGAACACTGGAGGGTCGAGCGGGCAGTACTTGCACTGGTACAAGTCCTCATCTTGGGCGGGGTCATCGGGAAGGGGGTCGTCTGACAGGAGCTGAGCTCGGGCTTCGGCGTCACGCTGAGCACGGCGATACCATTGCTGGTACAAGGAATGGACGGCCGTCTGCATGTGAGAAATGAGCTTTTTCTCGTTTGCCCACTGCTTGTCCTTGTCCTCCTGCGGAAGAGTCTCGTCGGCAAGACATTCTGGGCAGCGACGATCGGACTCTATCCAAGTCTTCTTCTGGTTGAGAGTGTCGTCCAACAACAACTGCATGAAAGCAGCGACTTGTTCGGCATAAGGCACATCAGAAGAGGAAAAGTCGTTATTAGTATCGGTGTTGAGCTCGACCGGGCCTTGATCGATCGTCTCAACAAGGGTTTCAGAGTCCTTAATGTTGGGTTAAGCCTGGTCGTTGTTGCCAACGACCTCTTCTTCGTCATTAAGAGTACTAGTCACCGCGTCTTCGACAAAGAGAGTGTCATCAGCATCAGTGACGTCGTCGTCAGGGATTTCCGCAATCTCTTCTATGTTGTCTTCGCATCTCCGGATTACCGCCTGCGCGAAGGAAGATGCGCGGGCACCTTTAACGCGATCTGCTATCTCTATAGTAGTGATTTTAGAGGTTTGCTGCTTATAAAGCTTACTTAGTAGCTTTCTAAAGGCGTACTTACGGACGCGCTTAGTGTAAGCTCTACGCTCTAAGTCGGAGAAGTCGTCCTTCCACTCGGGATCTTATATAATAATGCAACGGGTAAGGGAATCGACGCTACGCTTAATGTTAAGTAGCTGCTTAGGAGTAGGCTTAAGGCTAGCAAGTAGAGTAGCCTAGATGCCTTGCATTTATGTAGTACTTATACCTATGTTACTAGCATAGCCTAAGCTAAGGGAGGTAACGTCAATAGAGGGAGTAAGAGCAAGATAAAATTACTTAAGGGTCTAGGTACCTAGTATATAACTAAGAAGCTAGTAAGTAGTGTCCTTACTAACAATTATAGTAAGATCTATAGCGGCTCTTCTATAAATACTATACTAGTTAATAGGAAATTAATATCCAAGATAAGTACCGCGCTTATAAAGATAAGAGATAAGAGAGTTAGCTCTAAGTAGAGTACTAAAGTTAATACCTACACTATAAGGCTTACTTTTATAGAAGATAGGATCTTCTAAGTTTTCTCTCTTAATTTTAATAAATGCCTTATTTCTATTAAGAAGCTTATTAATAGTCTTAATATTAACTAATAGATTTTAATAAAGCGCTATAAGAAGTAGTCTATAAGATATAGAAAAGATTAGCTTCTTATTCTTTTCTAGTAAGTTAATATAAACTTCTAAGGCTTAGGCATTCTTTCTAGCTACTTTAATAAGAGTCTAGTCGGGGTTTTCTAGAGCTTTAATATTAATAGTTAAGAAGGTAATATAAGCTTAGAATTTAGACTTATTGTTAGTATATCTTTTAAATTAAATGTCCTTCTATTTAAGGGGCTCTTAGCGGCCTAATTAAGAGGGTGTAAGCAAACTAGGTCTAATAGCAACGATTTGTCTAATATACTAAGTAACCTAGTACTACTTACTATTCTTAATTAAGTTATTAGAGTATATCTTAAAATTAATAAGTTAATAAAGTTTACTAAGTCTAAAAAATGTCTTAACGGTCTTCTAAAAACCGCCTTTATTAAGTTTAGCCTAGATAGCGCATATAGTACTTAACATAGCGTTAAAGAGCCTACCGGCGTTAGGTAGATCCTTATTACGTTTACCGTACTTAGTCTTAATCTAGTAGAGAAAAGAGCTACAATACTTTACTAGCAAATAATACTAAATATATTAGCTAGTAGCTTAGCTTCTAGGTCTTATATGCTTAAATACCTAGATAAGAAAGGTCTATAGAAGCTTAGAAAGTTTGTCTTATTTAGCGGGAAAGTAGATAGCGTTAATATCTTTAATGTTAGTATCTATAGAAAGCTTAGAGATAATACATATAAATTCTTAATAGAGAGTAAGATAGAGGTCTTACTCTTTTTATGTCTTAGAAAAAAAGGGGCAATAAGTCTTTAACTCCTTAACTTACTCTTTAAGCTTATTAACAAATTTAAAGATCTTATCTTTACCTATTAAGGTTATATAATTAAGTGTATTAGTAAGACTTAGCCTCTTAGGAGGCATAAGGCCCTTAAGGCTAGAACGCTTTCTTAACATAATTTCTAAGACTTAAAACGTTAGGATACTAAAAGAAAATTATAAGAATAAAGAAGAAAAAGAAGAAGAGAAAAAAAGAAAAGGGAAAAAGAGAGCAAAGATAAAGAGTAGGGATATAAAGTAAAGGTAAATATACGGTTCTAGATAATCTAGGATTACGTAGAATTATTATAGAAAGAAGTAAGATAGACAAAAAGTAAAGACTTCTAGGCGGCCTATATAGTTAAAAAATGCTAGAAGTCTACTTAGAATCTTCTAGTTAAGGTAAGTAAAGAAACCGTAAAAGATAAAAGGCTAGTTATAGCTACCTAGTATATATTAGCTATAAGCGTTAGCTCTTTAAAAGTAAAAGACTAACTAAGATTACTAAGTATTATCTAAAGATAAAATATCTTAATTTCCGTATTATCTTTAAAAGATAAGTATATACTTTAAAAGATAAACATTATTATTAAATATAAGCTATTACCTAATATATCGCATAACAAATGTTTATTACATTACTTCTAGAAGAACCGACCTTAAAGGCCTATTAGGCTATTTAAGAATAATTTTAATGTTTTAAAAAAGTAAATAAAAGGCATTTAAAACTTAAATAATGCTTTATTAGATAGTAAGATAAAGTCTATAAGCTTAATATAGTTCTTTAGATACTATAAGCGTATTTCTACGCCATTTATGCTATTAAGGCTTATAATTGCTTATTATAAGACACTAGGCTAGTTAATTATAGCGTATAGTACTAAGTTTTATTCTAGAAATAGAGAAGTAGCATTAGCTATAACGTAAGTAGCTTAGCTAACCTATAGATAGTAGCATTAACAGATTATAGAGTAGAGAGCCTAATAAAGAGAGTAGCCTTATACTAAATAGCTAGATTATAGTTTAGTATTTTAAGAAATAGAGCAAGTATTAGGCGCTAGTCTTAGATATAAAAAGGGTACGGATGTTAGGCTAGACTAACGTTAGTACTAGGTAAGAAGGCTATTATAGAGAATAGTGGTTTTAATCTTTATATAGCTATAACTTAGTAAGCAATTATATACTTAGGGCCGCCATATCTAAAGAACTTATCCGATTTTAAAGCCGTATTATTTATGCCCTTAAGCAATAAGCTTATATTATCTAGCTAACTATAAGACCTCCGGTTATAGCATAGATCTAGTTTTGCTATAAGGTTACCTTTTCTAAAGATTTAACCCCTTCTATAAAAATAATCTTTTCTTATAAATTATTATACTCTTTTTATAACCTATCTAAAAACTACTACTTTCTATCTTAATGTCCCCTCTATTATAGAGAGGGCAAACTTTAAAGTATAATAGCAATAGCATATAAGCTAGTAGTAAGGCCGTTAAGTATAGCTTAAGAAAGCTAGACGGAAGAATTGCTTAGACTAAGGGTCTATTAGGGATTTTAGAACGACCCTTAGTAGCATATTAGTATAGTAGCGCGACCTAGCGGATATAGAATAGGTAGACATTACCGGGGGTAAGAGAGATAAGTAGGTATAGATATTTATAGGACTATTCTCGTTAGGCTTCTTATAATAGCTATAGAGGTCGTAAGCTCTTTAGCGACGTTTTATTACCGGAGCAACATATATTATTCTAGTCCTTAGACGCCCTTACTATAGTAACATAGTCGGCAATTTACTTAAAATTAGTATTATAGCCTAACTAGGGCTACTTTTTAAGGCTAGAAGTATTAATATCGTATAGGACGGGTATAGTTTAAAGACTATTACTAGAGCTAGGGCAATAATTGTATTAACTTAGTTTGTTGTTATTAGAGTTTCTTATGCCTTATTTTAAGAGTTAAACTAGCCGGATACAAAATAAGAGCGTTTTTCTTATTGCTATAAGGAATACGGAGTTTACTTAGTATTTAGAGAGTCGCTAGCCGTAGCTATTAAGATACGGTCGTTGCCGTAGCGTAGAAGATTATAGTATAGCCTATAACGTAATTAATAAGTAAGCTTAATTAATTTATATCCTACCTCTTATTCTCCTTCTAAGACCGGTTAAGAGCGCTAGGTTTACTAATAGCGCTATATAGTAGAAGGTAGTTATTAGATATATATAGAGCTTTAGTAATAATAGGGGGTATCGGCAATAATAAGACTAAAGTATTAAGCTTAGAGGGTACGGCCGGAAATAATTAGCAAGGGTTAGTTAGGGTGTTAAAATAATAATGTTATCTTTTATGCCTTTATAAAATGCTAGTAGCGTAATAATAGATAGTAATAAGTAACAAGTAATAGATAATTTAATTAATAATATTAATGTTAATATAACTAAGTTAGTTAATAATACCTAGTTAAAGCCATTATTATGCCTTCTAACGCTTATCTAAAACAAACTAAGAAAATTATAGTCCTTACTATCCTTACTTGCCTATTATAGAGAGCTATAAAGTATATAATAATGTTTAGAGTAGAAATGTGTTTAAGTAGAGCTTAAGATTCTATCTTAGCTATATATATTATATACTAAGTATATAAAGGTAGGTTATATTAGGTTAGAGAAAGGTTAGGTTAGAGGAAGGTTAGGTTAAAGAAAGGTTAGGTTAGAGGAAGGTTAGGTTAGAAAAAGGTTAGGTTAGAGGAAGGTTATATTATTAATTATATAGCCTTATAAAAGGCGGAATAGTAAATAGGTCTATAGAAATAAGATTTCTATTATTAGAACCGACCTTACTACTACCTTAAGTTAAGAGAGTATTTATATAGAATATACTCTAAATAGAGATCTACCTATAGAGAGCGCACTCTAGGTCTTCTTACTATAAGGTTACTTACCGCCGCGGGTAATAAAAGGTCTACGCTTCTTATTAGGCGGCTCTAACTCTTTATTCTTATTATCCTTATTAGACTTAATAAAGAGAGTATTACGCTTACGCTCTATATAGTTATTAGTAGGTAGAAACTCTTTAGGTATAGTAAGGAGTATATACTACTACGACCCGAGGGGCCGGTAGTACTAGCGGTATTAGTAGCGGCTTACTTACCCTTTCCTATTACGCCTATAGTTAGTAAGAAAGTAAGAGAGGTATAAGGAGAGTAGAGAATAGAGAGAGGAGTACTTACTAGTAAAAGGGCCGGTAGTACTAGCGGTGTTAGTAGTAGCTTACTTACCCTTTCCTATTAGGCCTATAGTTAGTAAGAGAGTAAGAGAGGTATAAGGAGAGTAGAGAGAGGGGTACTTACTAGTAGAGGGGCTAGGCTCCTTTTTCTTTTAGAGGTAAGTCTTCTTCTTAGCGGATAGCTTAGTATATAGAGTTCTTAGATCTTTTTTACTAAGGGCAACGATAGGGTCCTTTATATTAGCGACCTTATTAAACGTAGACTTATTATAATACTTTTTAAAGGTAAGGGCCTAGGTTTTATTAAGAGTAGTTACCTTTATAGATATAATCTTACCGCCGCCGTGCTCTAGGAAAGTATAAAGGGCCTAGAAGACTTCCGGGCTCTTAGAGAGGGTCTTAATAGCCTTTTTAGCGGCTTTGTTATCCTAGGAGGCTATAGCCTTAGGCCCCTTTATATAACCGGCGGCGGTAAGGGTACTTACCTTCTAGAGGCTATTAACCTTATATGTTAATACTACTAAATTATAATGCATAATTATATTATTAACGTTTATTAATATAAGGTCGGTTAGGGCCTACTAGCCTAAGGCCTACTTACCTCTACTAGCTAAGTAGCCGGTAGGACGGCAAGATAAGAAGCGGGATTAAGTACGGGTAGAAGTAGCCTTAGACTACTTATAGGTAGTAGGGGGGTTAGGAGTTATAGTAGGGGCGACTTTCTAGGCTTTCTTATTACTAAGCTCTACTTCCTCTAGGTTATTAGAGTCTTTCTTAGAGTCGACGTCTTTAGTAGTATCTCCGCTAAAAGGGTTATAGATAGAAGTAAAAGTGCTAGTAGGATTTAACTTCGTAAGAAAGCGCTCTAAGCGACGTAGCTTTAAGGTAGGGCTAGGATTAATAGTAGGGCGCTTGTTACTAGCGCCGTCTATACTAATATTAATAGGAAAGTTACGTAAAGGCAAGCGACTGTAAGAAGGAAAAGGGGAGTTAGATATTTTTACTTAAAGGGTTAGATATAGGAAAAGTTAATAGAAGGAAAGGGGACTAGCTATTATAGTGCAAATTCGGATAGCTAGATTTAAGATAAGTTAGTTAGTTAACCTCTTTATATACTTAGAAGCGTAGCCTTATAAAAACTTCTAGTTTAGAAGGGGCTTATACTAGAAGTTATTAGAGAGTTAAGGTCTTATCTATTTACTTAACCGTTCTAAAGAGATCTAGTAGCGTTAATTAGTAAGCGTTAAATAGTAAGCTTTAGGGCACTAGTCTATAGATAATGCTAGACCGTAGTGTCTTATAGTAGAAACCCGTAGATAGACGCTAAATATATCCTTTTTAACTACTAGGACTTAATAATTCCTTTAGCTACGATATTTAGTAATAGTAACGGCGTTATAACCTTATATATATAGGGTAGGGCACTACCTAAAGGCAGTTCCTAGATCTTATGCCTTACTAGTAACTTTTCTAACTACTACTATTTATAGCGGTAATAATAAGACTTAAAGACTAATAGGCCTTATATGCCCGATAAAACTAAATTTGCGCTATAAGACGTAGGCTTTATTAATGCTATCTAATAGCTTTTATATAACTCTATACTTATTAACCCGGGGTTATAAGGTAGGGCATTATTATTAGTTATAATAGCTAGTTAGCTTTTAAAGGTTAAATATTAAGGATAGACGAAGGTTATAAAAAGGCCTAATAAATAACATAAGTCGATAGTATAATAAGTGCTAGGATCCTTATATAACGGAAGGTTAACATATAGAGTTAAGCGCGTAAATTATAGCACTTAAAGGGTGTTATAGTTAATAAGAAGCGGCTCTATAATGTAATAGAACGATTATTATATAGTACTATATTTGTAGTTATAGTTATAAACAGTAAGGAAATTATTATATACGCGCGCGCGCTTATTAAGAGTAGACGGTATAGTAGTAGTAGGTAGTAGTAGCGTATAAGGTAAGAGTTAGTTATTACTAGGTAGAAGCTCTACAATCTTTCTATTATATAAGAAACTTACTTATTATGCTTTACCGCGCGGTAGGTACATAGCTTATAAGGCATATTAGGTAACGCGCTATTATAAGATTAAAGAATATAATAATAATATAATAAGAGGCATAGAACTAGTTAAACCGTTTCTATAGATATATATAATAAGGTAGAAAAAATACTATTACTAGTAACAACCGCCTTTAATCCTTAGATATAGGCTACTTATTATAGAGACTACAAATAGTTCTATAAAGCTTACGCACTTTAGCTTAATAGTCCTACTAATAGTATATAGCATATAAGAAGATAGTAGTAATAAGTTAAGGGTATTTAAGTGCAAGTTATAATAGCTACAATACGTACAAGTTGAAAAAGCCGTTACCGCTAGAGCCGACTTGCTAAGACTTAAACACGTCTAAGCTAAAAGTCAAATTTTTTGCTTAGCGTTAAGAATTTTTTTACTAGAGGACGGAAACTTATTTTTTTTTATTTTTTTTGGTATGTATATTACTTTATAATAGATACTATATTGCTTTATAATAGATACTATATTACTTTATAATAGACACTAGGTTACTTTATAAAAGACACTATTATAGTTATTATAGTTATTATAGTTATTATAGTTATTATAGTTATTATAGTTATTATAGTTATTATAGTTATTATAGTTATTATAGTTATTATAAAGTAATATA
>SWBF01000098.1:0-74990 GCA_023848595.1 Aureobasidium sp. EXF-10727
TTTTAATACTATCTAACTTTTCTAACCTAATCTTTCTAACCTAATACTATAAGATATCTATAATCTAAATAGGCTAAATTACTCTAAAAATTCTAACTTCTAATATTCTAATAAAAAAAACCGGGCTTTTTACCTAAAAACTAAATAGATTATACTTTTTCTATTTCTAAATAGATTATACCTTTCTAATGCCTGCCCTATAACTAAAAAACAAATAGATTATAGTAGAATCCGGCACTTTATATATTTCTAGATACTAAGTAAGCTAGAAATAAGTAGATATGCTACTATTAAGATAGACGTATAGATGTATATATCGGCTATACTAGAAGTAGATTATTTAATAAATTAATAAACCTAATAATGTTTTATTACCCTATTAAAGTCTAATGCTATTGGTTAAACTATACCTAGGTTAATGCAAATAAGTGTCTAATAGCGCAAACCTTATCCGTCCTTAGTGCGCCCTATCCATAGTCTCTAGAAGAAGAAAGGACGACTTCTTCCATGTCGCATCCATGAATAATAAGAGATATTTAGGATGGCGCAATTAGGACGTTCGTTCCTCCGGCGCAATCCAGGAGTCGATCTCCGTTGCTGCCGCAAGGGTCAAATTAAAGTCTTGCAACGGCTTCTGTCGAGATTCGTCAGGGGCATGGCCCTCATTATGAACTATCTTTGCTCTGCAACAGTTATATTGGAGTGGATCCATTTGGCCTCGTATTGACCCTCAAGCTAGGGCTTGTTGGTTTATGATGTTATTGTCAAAAGCTCTCACCATGTCGCTTTTTTGCCCCGTCTTTACTTCGTCCTAATCATCCTCGCAAACCTCCTTGCGCAGCCATGCTACTGACTCCAATTCTGCTTCTTTCTGGCGCCGCAGCCGCCTTTGTTCATCCCGGAGCTCTGCATACTGCAGACGATATTGCCCGTGTCAAATATCACGTCACTGCAGGCGATGAACCATGGTCCACTGCTTTTGAACTTCTAACCCAGAACGGCCGCTCACACTCCACCTGGAAGCCCTCAGCGCACGAATACATCATCCGAGGATCTGGATATGCGGAGAACTATGGATCCGCGTACAACGATGCTGCCGCCGCTTACCAACTTGCCCTGCGATGGCTCATTACAGGCGATGGTACTTTCGCCAATGCGTCCGTTCGCATTCTGACTGCATACAGCTCGACCCTCAAGGGTCTCCAAGGAAGCACTGATTTGTATCTTGCGGCGGGACTATATGGATATCAGTTCGCGAATGCTGCAGAACTAATGCGCTCTTACTCTGGATGGAACATCTCAAGCCAACATGACTTCGGAACCATGCTTACGGACATCTTTGCGAGCGTGAGTCTTTCGTTTCTGGAGGAACACAACGGCAACCCAACTTCCAAGTTCCATGGGCTCTATTACGCCAACTGGGATCTGTGCAACATCGCAAATCTCATGGCTGTTGGTATCTTTACGGACAATCAGACAATGTACGACTACGCCACAGAATACTTCCTGACTGGTGCTGGAAATGGTGCCCTACCCAACTTCGCAGTCGCCAATTTTACTGAAGAGGGCACAGGAAAGACCCTCACGCAGGGCCAAGAAGCAGGAAGAGATCAAGGACATGCGACTCTTGACTTTGCACTGCTCGGTGTAATTGCACAGCAAGGATTCAATCAAGGAAACGATCTGTTCGCGACATACGAAAGTATGATCTTGAACGCGCAAGTCCACCCCCCATCTGCTTTCCCTTCCCTCTTTTGCTGACATGCTTCTTGCAGCGCTGAATATGCTGCAAAGTACAATGTCAACCAGACAGTACCATACACTGCGTACGACAGCTTCGAAGGCGTCCAGTCCAACGTCTCAGCCAAGAGTCGTGGCAACATACGTCCTGGTTTTGAATTACTCGTTGCGCACTACGAAGATGTCAAAAGTATGAATGCATCTTGGAGTGCTGCATATCGTGACTACGTCAATAAGAATACTGAGCTCGCCGTGGAAGGAGGTGGCGGTGACTACGGTCCGAACTCGGGAGGGTTCGATGCTCTTGGGTACGGTACTTTGATGTATCGCCGGCAATGCGACGAGGAGTGAGCAATTCCGTCAGCCCGGACACCCATGTACCCGACTGTGGTTTCCGTCGCAAAAGCAGACTCCATCTATCTACGAGCCACGAACATGCCCACAAATGAGATGCCATATGCAGCTGCAGCAAGGGAAAATGGCAGACCCAGCCACGTGCCTCCCTTGTGGATACCCTGATTCAAACCCACATTGGCTAGAACAGCACCCATCATTGATCCAATCCCATGAAACAGAGCAACAATCGCGTATAGTTGAGTCATATCCTTGCGCTCGACAAAAGAACTGAGTAGGGACTGGAGGCTTGCTCGGCAGCCGCATCCCAATGTGAATACCATGAGGCCTGGGTTTACTGTTAGTTTGTGCAGTAGAAGGAGTCTATGAAGTGCAGGTACCAGCGAAGAAGATAGGTACGCTGTTTGCCATGCCCATGCCAAGCGACCCAGCAATGAGACAAACATTATAAATCTTAAAATGCGCTATAATCTGACGTTCTAATTATACTAGGGCTAGCTAAACCTTTTCTTTTTATGCCTATAGTAAAAGAAAAATTTAGGTTATTAATATCTTTAAAACATAGCAATTTTATTAATCTACCGGCATTATAATAATCTAGAGCAGTTTGGATAGTAGGGGCTTTGCAAAAAGTGGTCCATTTAACTATGGCAACATTAAATTAGTTGTATATAACAAGTTAAACAAGCTAAACAAGCTAAGAGCTAAGCAAGCGCGCGCGTTAAGAGGGCTAAAATCGGTAACGTAAGGAAGCGGCTGGATTTACAACTTCTTAATTCCATGGTGGTTGTATCAATTCATTGTGTCGATTCGTTGCGTTGATTCGTTGTGTTGTATCGCGCGTGCGCGATCTAAGTGCTCAGAATTCTGTCCGCACCGTGAGAAGAGCCATCAAGCCATCGAGCGCCGCACGTACGTACAGGAGTTGTGTCGATTAGACTGTTGATCAGTTGGGAAAGGGGGTGCAAAAACTTTTGGTACGCAGCTCCGTATTGGAGTCTGCCTCGGTCGCAAATGTCACCGAGAGTCACGCAAGAAGCGACACGTTCTATCAAAACATTCCCTTACATTTGTGATATGGTCCAAGATCTATAATGGAGTTGACAGCACTGGTCCAACAACCAACTCCTGCCTCTGCCTAAGCGGAGACGCTCATCTGCCTGTCACTGCCCTTTGAACGTCTCCAGAACATCAACGGCCCAAGCATCTCAGACCAGAAGCTCTGTGGAGGGTCGATGAACGTCATCTCATAATTGTCGATGACTGGACGTTCCCAAACAAGATCCACTTCGAGAGGGCTGAGAAGGCGCGTGCGCTTGACCAATTTCCAGCCGAAGAAGGTGATGGGTGCTGTGACGTGTCAGTATGCGCTTTCAAACGATATAACATGCTACTTACCGACGAGCAATAGGGTGTAGTAGATGAAGAAGTTGCTGACGGACCATGGCGCAAAGCTTGTGTAGCCGTAGCAAAAGACAATCATGGTCATCCAGGCTGCGCCGAGATATGCCTTGCCAGAGAGTCAGCTTTTATTGGTTGCTTGGACGGTTTTGAAGACTTACAGAATATGGCTGGAACCAACCCTTGTATGGTAGAGTGTTTCTGTCCAAGCCCTGTGCTTTGCAAGCACGGTAGAAGAAGATGTAGGTGACGCACATTACCCAGTAATTGATGACGCCTCCAGCCGTGACTAAGTTGATGAGCCAGCCCAAGACGACGTTTGATCCATTGCTGACCTGCAAGAAAGCAAGGCACGGGAAGACCATGACGATACCGAAGCAGACGAGGGGAACACCACTCTTGGTGCAGTAACGCAGAGCTTTCGGCGCTCTGCCTTCAATGGCAAGTCCGTACAAACTACGGGTGGCGCAGAAAGTATATGTGTTGCCAGCACTGAAGATTGACGTAACCAAGAGAGCGCTGACCAGATGAGGCAGACCAGTAACACCCATGTTTGCCATGGCGATAACGTAAGGAGAAGCGGCAGCAGTGCCGGAACCGCTTTTCTCGCCGGAGATGATGGCGGTCAAGGTAGGGTCAGTAGAGCTGAGGACGATGCCGACGGCCAATGCGCCACCCATGAAGAAGAGGGCAAATCTCCAGTAGACAGTCTTGAAGGCATTCTTGATGTAGATGCGAGGACGTTTGGCCTCTCCAGCCACCATGGACAGGTACTCGGGGCCAGTCACACAGAACGAGGCCGACCATAGAGCGGCGCAGAAACCCTCAAACTGGCCAAGGGTTCCGCTGCTTCTGTATTCTTTGAAGGCGCTGTGCTTGAAGTTGCGGAATCCGTATGCGTCATGCTGGGGGTTGCCGCCGATCATCGTGATGAAGGTGAAAGAGAAGACAATGAAGATCAAGAGAACTTTGCCACCCGACAGCCAGAACTCGGCTTCTCCAAAGACCTTGATTGCAAGAACGTTCAGGAGACTGTTGCACAAATCAGCGAAAGAACAACAAGAACAGCTGTCATAAAGTCGCAAGAACATGGAATGAACGCAGGAGCGTTAGAGGTGAGTCTGAGCGACGCGGCCTTGCTCGAGCGATGTATCGCCATCATGATAGCGCGCGGGACGGCAGCGCAAAGCACAGGGAGGTGGATCAGGCCGAAATGCCAGTCGCTCGGGAACGGAGACATGCGATGGGTCGCTCGGGAACAAAGATCGCGTCGCTGAGGCCGGGGAGAGGATGCGGAATTGCTTGGGGACTTGTCGCGCTGGAAACTGGTCGCACTGGGGGAAGCTTACCCGTACAAAATGATACAACAGAGGGGTATCGCCCAAGGAGGGATATCAGAGGACCAGAAGTCAAGCACCGTCGAAAGAGCCGTGACCTCAAAGGGCACTAACAGCGCTTCATAGATAAAGAAGTTATAGCCAGACATGACGCCGAATGCATCGTCGACAAAGTGGCCGGCGAGACGGATGAAGCCACCAGAGACGGGATATGCGGTTGTAAGCTCTGCGATGCTGTTATTGACGAGGCCTAATGCCATGGCGTAGATGGTGTAGGCAAGGAACAGGCTGCCCGGTCCACCCTTGTAGAGGCCGCCGCCGATGCTGACGAAGAGGGCAGTGCCAATCGTGCCGCCAATGGCCATGAGCTGGATTTGTCGGTTTCCGAGGCGGCGGTGGAGGTGATCGGTGTTCTCAACAATCTCGCCTTCCTCGCGACTGTCGGTACGAGCGATTGGCTCCGACGAGATGTACTCGCCGGTCTTCTCGCCATCTTTGAGTAGTGTCATGGTTGAGGTTGATGGATGGGAGTGGAGGCAGGGGCGTGAGAGACGAGGTGAGTGCGCCGACGCGCCGCAATATATGTCAACTGTGCCATGGTAGTCCTGATTGCGCAGCCAACGTCTTTCGACAAGAGTCTGGGTCTAGGAGCGCCACCAGTCGTGAATTGACGCAAGTTAATGCGGTCGTGAAGCTGAAGTGCGATAACAGAAAGTTTGGAGAGTGCTCGGCCAATGCCCCGACCCCGCATTCGGACAACGAGTCCAGCACGCGGCGTGCAGTGGCGCTTGCAGTCTGTCTAGGCGGAGGCAATTTTGTCGATCTCCGCTTCTCCTGCGATAAGCCTCGGCCCTGACACATTTTGGCCGTGGACATGTTGCCATGTATCTTGTTCCATCCTCACCGCAAAGACATCTAGAATTTCTCTTGCAGAAAGCTTCCCTTCTTTGCTTCTGCTTGTAATATAACTCGGTCGGCTGCAATTGCAATGCTACCGATGACTGGCTCGCCCTGTGCGCATCTACGTGAGCCTGCATCTCACCACTCTTGGTCTTCGCAAGCTCTTCTCATCTCAATGCGGATTCGTGTGCGACAATTGGCAACACATCCATCTATCTCCAAGATCAAAAGACCAAATCACAGGCAAGTTATGTATACGAGCCATGATTCTATCGCTGTTCTTCTGCACATCACTCTCGGTCTGAACATGATCGTGCATTATAACGTTGGGTAATTGGCAAAAAAAAAGAAGTCGCCGCTTTTCAACCCATGTTTTTCGGTTATCTGTACATCTTATCTGCAACACTTCTTCTAGGCGCGCTATCTCTTGGCTGTTCGGAGCGCCCGAATTGGTTGAAACTGCTATCTGTTCCACTGGCAAACAAAACATATCCGCAATGGGCAAAAAAGTACGGCCCGACAAGAATTGCAGACCACCAACATTGGGTCGTTCGAGACTGGTCTTCACGACTCAATCGACCTTGAAGAGTGAACAGCCAGTACGCATCTCAGATTGGCCTGGTCAATGTCTCGAGGGATGCTTCAGTTGTCGGTCAAACTGACTTCTTCAATACTGCGCTCAAAATTCACACAAACATGACATGCCGAATCAACAAGTTTCACTGGCAACTGCATGGTCCTCGAGCTTTGGCGACCCTTACATATCACCGCCATGTCTCATGCCGTCTTGAGCAATGCATCTCTGGCCTTCTCAGATCGATTCTCGTTCTCCATACGCGACGATCCAGCGTACGGGCCCTTCATCATCAGGATTATGGAGCAACAGCGCTTGGTCAAGATTAGTGCATACGGGCCTCGAAGGTTGCGCTCTAGTGGGAGAGCCTTTGCTGAGACATGTCAGCGATGCTCAAAACAGCGATCGCCTCAGAGATCGCGTACGACAAGGCCATCAAATCTACTCTTGTTGCCTGCACACGTTTCGCAACTATCGCAGCATGATATTGAACAGTTTGTGTTATGTGCCGGGTCAGTTTCTCAGCAGGTTACTGGTGTCAATTTCTCGACTCTCGATGTCGCAACGACAGACCAAGCGACACCATCTGCGACCACTTTGTACCTGCTCAATACACCTGTAAGTTCTGCAATGTCCAGATACGTAAGCCCTAATTGTCAACCTGGAACGATCTGGAATCATCATCGCAGATCGTCTACAAGCACCCTTTGTTGCCGACAGACAACCATCCAGTTTTCCGCCTCTCTAATGCTTATCAGACATGCTTCACAAAATCAACAACTCATTCAGGTGAACATTCTCACAAAATGTCCTCGATATCCGACGGCTGGTGCATCCCTTTCACCTGCGCAGCACCTGCTATCGGCACCGACCAAGCGACCCTCCTCTCGATGAACTGTTCTACCTGAGGTCGCAGTTTGGTCTCTGCTAGAGTCAGGTCATCCACGGTCCCAGTGCGCAAGATTGTCACACCAGGAAAACGAGCGCCACGTCGGTACATCACAGTCCCGCAGGTTTTGCAGAAACAATTCGTCATAGTTTCGCCGGCACGGATGGTTTTAACCTCGCTAAAGGTCGTGAGATTGTCTTCACCGCGCACGTGTCTGAGGTAAGAGTCTGCCACTGTGATATTGGATTGGTAGAAAGCGGAACCAATCTTACGGCAGTCGGTACAATGGCAAACATGCCGATTGATCAGACCAGGCTTTTGTATTGGCTTGAAATCTATCAGCACAGAGCTTTCTGGGCAAGAAGAACTCAAGGAAGAAATAGAGTGCCGATGGTCGAAACCAATTCTTCGTTGATGGATGAATGAACTGACTAAAACTAATTGCACTTTTCCACAAAAGCAGGTCGCGGTGGCTTCATTCTCAGTGGACCACCCGTCGTCAGAAAGGTGGACCACCGGAAAGCCTTGGTCATTGGAGGTGCTCATGGTGCTGAAACCAGAGGCCTTAGTACTCTCTCAAGTTGAGCAGCAAGAGATGTAAGAATCTTGAGCCGTTCTTCCAAGACAATTCGGCGAATTCGAGAGATGAAAGTGTCATGGTCAGATATGCATGGAGATGTTGGGATTATGTATGGATCACACCCCTCATCCTCGCATCTACATTGCTAACAAATGCCCCACGCTTTCGAGCCAAGTGGCTCACAAGCTGATCAAGTCCTACTTTCTGCATCAGCACAAACGTGCTTGTAACTAAGACCCTAATGTGGTGGAACAGCAAACCTTGGCCAAGGATCAGCGTACCTGGCTAGTAACCCTAACTCCCTATTGACTGCTTCGTCCAGACAAAGCGACGCAACGTGGCCACGACTCCCTTGTACCGACTCTTCCGCTGACATTACGACAATGCGCAACGTTCTGGCGTCTAGGACTCGTGGGTGCATATAGCGACCGTAGCTCGGAGCAGAGCTGCCATTGCGTTGCCATCGTCACTATCTTGTCTACCATGATACCATGGAAATCCACCGTTTGCTGGCACGTTGCACTATGGAAAATCTACCAATCTGAACTGCGAAGCAGCGCGTCCATTCGAAGCCTTAACAAGGACTGTAAACATGACCTTGTCTCTTGGGAGTTGTGTTAGAGCAGGGTACCTATGGCTCGCCATGGGACATTTGACATCGCCCGAATAAGTCCAATGATCTCCCTCAAGTGTTATGTTGTGAACCTGTTCTCCATCGACATATGCTTCTATGCATTTGATGGATATCTCGCTTTTGTTTGTTGATATAGAGCCTGACACTGATATGGTCCAAATGGACTCACTTGCGCTGTTACGCTTCTCCGAGATGCGAGTATCGATCTGAATGGAGGGATGCCACAAGGATGAGTCTGGTGTGTGCATCTGCTTGATGTCTAGAACGAGGAAGTCGGTCGTCAAATGCGGTGCAAGCCTTGGTGTAGTACGTCGCTTGGTTGCATTCTCGTAAGCAAAGGCGTACCTGAGCAAGTCGGAATCGGCCCAGCCTTTTGCAGAAAATGTGATGCCAACGGGTATCTTCTTGCCTTCGATCTCTCCCATGGGTACCGTATGCATGGTAGTCCAAGGTGTTAGAGTGCTCGGCCTCCATTGGCATAATTGATCCCAGTCTGTAAGGCATGTAGCATAGATTCAATGTTCTCATCAGCGTCGGCACGTGAGACGTCTCCATTCGTCGGGAATGCTAGTAGATCATAGCAGTTTGAATCCATCCAGTCGTCGTACATTGACGTTCTGAAGTCCTCCAAAACTGGCAACGACTCTCGACATGCGGGCAGGTCGTATGTGGATCCACCACGAATCCTGATCTCTTCAAGCATCTCCGAATATCGAACTTGGTTCTGTGAGGCCGAGTGACCTGACGGATCGTCCAGTGGAGCGATATGAGGGTGGATGGCCTGCATGTCGACGTGTGTAAGGTTAGGGCATTGCGAATCGTTCAGATCGCGCAGGAAGTCATCCCAACCCATTGCCATTAGCTGACATCTTTCCAAGCTCGTCCACTCTTTTGATAGACCGGGTACGTTGATCGATTGTCCCGGGAAATCTTGCTTTGCATATTGCTCAAGCAGAGGAAAGTCAGTCTCAACTACTGTAGCCCCGAGGGTCCTCAGATCCTCGACTGCGATTCGAAATAGCTTCGTCACGTCTGGCGAACATACGGAGATTAAACCTCGATCGCCAGTACCAAGAAAGCACTTAGGTACTGCAATCCGTCTACCTTGAAGCGCGCTCGCATCTTCAAGCATGTGATAGTCCAAAGGTCGAAGCGTGGAGGCTAACGGGATGGGTACGAACTTTTGTCCTCGCCAGAAGTCCAGGTCGCGAGTACCGGGATCATCCGCCACTATCTCATTCAGAATATCAAAGAGATCTGGGAGTGATTTGGTATGGGGAACAACGACATCGCATGTTGGATACAGCGGCCACTGTCCTCGCAGCGGGATGACACCGCGTGATGGTGAGTATCCTACAAGTGCATTGTTCGAAGCGGGAGCTCGACCAGAGGAGACCGTCTCTCCTGTCAGGCCAAAAGCTGCAAATGATGCTGTCGTTGAAGTACCGCAGCCGCTTGAGGAACCAGAATAAAAAGCCGTTGTGGAATGTTCGAGATTGTACGGGCTCTCGGCTCGATCATACAAGCCACGCTGGTTTCCGCCATCTGCCATTGGAGGCATATTAGTCTTACCCAGAACTATAGCTCCGGCTTGCCGAAGAAGCTGCACGACGAGAGCATCGTCTGGAGCAATGAGATTTTGGAATGCCGGAGATCCTGCAGCAACAGTCATGCCCCGGACCCTGAAGCTGTCTTTGACTGTGAAAGGAATGCCTTCCAATGGCCGAGGGGGTTTGCCAGAAGCGCGGTAGTCGTCAGATGCCTGTGCCTCTTCCATGACATTGTAGTTGATGACCGGTACGGAGTTGAGTCCAGGTCCGCGCATGTCGTACTTTGCTATCCTGTGCAGATAACGAGATACGAGCTCGACGCTCGTCATCGAGCTTGTCGCTAAAGCGTGCTTGAGCTCATGTATACTGGCTTTGGTCAGGTCGATGATCACAGGACTGGACATGATATGCAACGAAAAAGAATTTATGGTTAGCCAAAAGATACAATGAAAGGTTCCTCAGAGTGAGCGACTGCTTGAGAATTCACTAAGGGAAACGTACCGGTATTTGTAGCATATCTCACCTGTCTCAACACGATTGATAGTGGGCACAGAGATGGCGAGTTATCTGCCATGCTGATGGGTAGTTAGGCCGTAGCGATGACTTGATTGCAAGGAACTGATAAGGAAGGCCGTGGCGATTCTGTCTGACCAGGGCTGAGCCCTAGAGAATCGTCTCGACATACCTTCCCAGGAAATATTGCCCTTCTGGATGGTGATGAGAAAGCGGTTCGACGTAGATATATCGGCATAAGACGTCGATACATGCGAGCGGTGATTGTCCCTACTAACACCGTTCGGCATCTTCAGCACGAGCATGTGTCACTGGGCAGATCGATTTGTTCTACTTGAAGATCGCCAAGGCGACACAGATCACATATCTCGCCAGCTGCGTCATGTGTGCGCAAACCCTTTGAGTATCTCACGATAGAGAAAAGGGAACGATGTTCCCGTGCCCCGCGTTCATAGACGCCGATGCTGATTGCCTCTGGAAACTTCTGAACACCACGCCGTGCCGTCCAGCCCGCGGAAACAACACAATCTCTCGGTACCGTACGGTCTCGAGAGCTATACACGTGCGAGCTGTCAATGTAGGGTTCTGTTACACGTGCAACCTGTTTACGTAGGGTTCTGTTAAACACAAGCTTTTTTGCGCACTAAGAAGAAAGCTTGACTAAGACTTGATTCGCGGGAGATAAACCTTGTTCAGCTACGACGAATCGCAGATCTCAGCCCAGTCCCGTGCGACCGAAAGGATCCATCGCCAGAAGCCTCCCACACCTCCTTTCGGAGACATCAGTACTCTCTTACGCGGCCACAGAAACGGGTCGCGTGCCGCAACATCAGTAGGATATATATATCACCTGGCGACTCTTGACGCTGAGCACTCTCACTCTGGATTCCTTGTGTTACTTCCTCGGCTCTTGATCGCTTGCCAAACACTGTTATGACAATCACAGACGTCCTCCGGCCTGGAGCTTTGCAACCGGATTTTGAAAAATCCGACAATGTTGCAGATCGCATCCAGGAAACACCCCTCGAGGTCTCCACCAAGACCTGGTGGCAGCGTCGCGCTCCGGTCATCGCTTGTGGTTCCGGACTCTTCTCCGATGGCTATCTTAATGGAGTGTGTCGACTCTTATCTGCCTCAAGTACTTCTCTGATGTGCGTTAGGTCATTGGTTCTGTGAACACCATCCTCAAGAGACTATATAAGTATGAATACGCCCACAGTAATGCTCAGAGCAACATCACCTCGCTTGTCTTTGTTGGTGAAGTTGTCGGCATCATTATCTTTGGCTATACCTCAGATCGTTTCTCCCGTAAATGGTCAATCTTTGCATCTACGGTCATCTTGGTATGCTTCTTCGATGTCCGGACTCGTGTCATTTACTAACTTCTAGTCAGTTCATCTTTGCTGCTCTTGCTGCCGGCTCTTACGGTGCGCATGGCAGCATCTACGGCATGTTTTCCGCACTTGCTGCTTATCGATTCCTTCTTGGTATCGGCATCGGTGGTGAATACCCTGCTGGATCTGTCGGATGTTCCGAGAGTACGGGCGAGCTGGAATCTGGTACTCGCAATCGATGGTTCATCTGGTTCACCAATTTGGCAATCGACATAGGTTTTGTCATTGCTGCATTTGTGCCCATGATCGTGGTAAGAAGCCCCACTTGTGCCTTGCTTTGATCTTGCTGAAGTGACGATAACAGGTTCTCGCTACTGGTGAAGATCATCTCCGTGCCGCTTGGCGTATCATGCTAGGTATTGGCATCATACCACCCCTCTCATTGTTCTACATGCGATGGAAACTGGAAGAGCCCGAGGCCTTCAAGAGAAACACAATGGCCAAGTGCAAGACCCCATGGAAGCTCATTTTGAAGAAGTATTGGTTCCGCTTACTTGTCGTTTCTACTATCTGGTTCATCTACGACTACTCATCATACGCCTTTGGCACATACTCTGCCCCAAGTGTCGACAATGTACTTGGCGCAGATGCGTCAATGTGGAAGACATTCGGCTGGAACACTGTGATCAATCTGTTCTACATCCCAGGCGCCTTTGCAGGATCGTACGTCTCTGATTGGATCGGACCGCGAAAGGCTCTTGCGTATGGAGTCACTGCACAAGCAGTGGTCGGATTCATCATGGCTGGCTGCTATGAGAAACTTGCTATCCCAAAGAACATTGGTGGGTTCGTTGTGGTCTACGGTATCTTCTTGTCGCTCGGCGAGTTGGGCCCAGGTGAGTCTAGACCAGAATTTGACGAATTCATGTATTGACCACAGTACAGGTGATAACATCGGCCTCATTGCATCGAAGACTTCCGCTACAGCCGTGCGAGGTCGTTACTATGCTGTCGCTGCAGCTTTCGGCAAGATTGGGGCCTTCATCGGCAACTACCTCTATCCAATCCTCGTTGCTGATGCCGGAAGCAATACCATTAAGGGTAACCAATATCCCTTCTGGGTCGCATCATCTCTTTGCATCCTCAGTGCTTTCCTTGCGTTCTTCTGCTTGCCTGAAATAGGTCAAGACACCATTGACCATGAGGATGCCGCTTTCAAAAGTTATCTGCTTGACAATGGCTGGGATGTATCTCGTATGGGTCTTGTAGGGGCTGGAGCTGATGTGAGATCTGACGAGGAAGGCCCAAGTTACCATGCTGAGAAGGTTCAGCACTAATGACACCGTGGCAGATGGAGGGAGCAAAGGTCAGTAAGATATGATCGTGCTATGTATTTGGAATCGTATGACAACCGTCTTTGCACTCTCCGGAACGGTGCAGCAGGGGTGGCAGTTGGGGTTCATATAGATGGCAAGAAACCCTCAAACACTGCTTCCATCCGAGGGATGATGAAGTTGTTTGCTTTTCCCAAATAGAAATGGAAACAGACGCTGGCCGAGTATGATCGAGATTGTCATAGCTATATTCTAGGTATAGCATGTTTGAAGACTGCCTCAGGGTCCCTTTCTTTCTTGAGCTCCCTCAGGAATTGGGCATTATCAGCACCATACAACTTCTCCAATGATGTGATGTCCTCTGATGGTGTTGATGCCAGCCATGATGCGTCGAGTATCTCCTCTCGCGCTTCCCGAATCAGCTCCTCCTGCAGAGACAGGCCCCACCGCGAGACAGCTTCAAAGTTCTCCTCCACAGAAGCATTTGCAAGAATCTCGATAACATAGTGTTGCTCACGACTGTTGAAGACTGATGCCTGACTTGTCAAAGGATTGAACGATGGCGAGCAAGAGCGAACTTCATGCCACGTCAGCATCGCTGCCGGATCCAGCGGCATGTTTTCGCATGCTCGAACAAACACGTCATAAATCTTCGGCGTGATTCTCTTGACATTGACAGCGCGCGAATTCATGAAAGAGCTGTCGGCGACGTATGGGGCATTTCTTTCGAGCGATTCCATCATGGAGGCAGGTGCGACTGTGCAGAGCACACTCGGGTGGAAAGACAAGACTTTGTCGAGATAGCTGCGACCGCGGTCGATGTCTGGTCCTGCCCACATGAACATTGCACCGTACACCTTCCCAGTCGGCATGACGGAATAGAAAGGCTGCAGGTCAAGCTCTGGAGGTAAGTCGTTTTCGGCGGCAAGTTTCTCCATGCCCGCCTGAACATTGCTCATACTTGTCCTGTAGTCGCTAGACTCGAAGATGATGACACCGGCTAACATCTGTGCGAAAGGATAGATCTTGATGGTAGCCTCCACTACCACGCCGAAGTTACCTGCAGCACCCCGGATACCCTTCATGACGCTTTCATCAGCCTCGACAACATCGCCTTTTGCATCCACGATTTTGGCTGACAGCAGATGATCGATTCCAAGGCCGAACTTGTGTGCCATCTGTCCATAGCCACCTGTCATGACATAGCCCATATAACCAACGCTACGCCATATCAGCAAGAGGGATCGACATTTGCCACGCCAACATACGATGCGATATTCGGACAAGGTGTGATGTAACCATGCTCAGCCAAGACCTTACTCAGCTTGAGCGAGAGAACACCACCGCCAATCTTTGCAGTGCCAGCGTCCTTGTCGACTTCCACGAGGTCGAGGTTTCGAATGTCGATAACAATGGCGTCTTCGACTAACGCTCTGCCAAACAGATCATGACCGCCGACGCGAACAGATATGTCGACTCCAGTGTGGCGAGCAAACCTGATGACTGAACCAACATCATCCGCTGAATTTGGGACCACGATTGCAAGTGGCCTTTTATTGACTGCGCTGTTGTAGATCTTTCGTCGTACTGCGTATTCTGAATCGTCTCTTGACACTATGTGAAGATCAGGTAATTCTGCAAGAAGAGCCTCAAGTATTTGCATATTGGAAGGTTCTGGACTCGAAGTTGAACAGAGTCAGACGCTTGGACATAGACCCAAAGATCGAACCAAGTGTTGAAACCCTTGTGTATATGGACATGGCACACGTGCTCAGCCACTCACGTCATCGACAATCGGACAAGCTTCGCATGTTCTTCACCACCCATCTGCAACACATGAGATCCAAATCCGAACAACAACTTGTACAGGGTATTTTCACGTCCGATGGATAGTGCGCACATCAGTGCGTCTGCATATTCAAGGACCACAGCGAATAGATGTTCTTACCAAACTCGAAATAAGCAGTCTGCAAGCCTCACACTATCTAGCGGCTGTCCTAATACCCTGTACAATACACATGAAAAGATGTTTGAAAAATATGCAGGTTATTCCCATGGTGGAGATGTGCTCACATATGTGGACTCTGGCTTTCCTGATGGCATCAAGACCGACATTGACGGAAGAGTCTATGCGGCGGTGAGCGGTGAGCGGCGGTGTCAATGTATATGATCGGTCCGGGAAGGAATTAGGTATTTGCTTTGCTGATTGGGATACTGCTGTCAATCTTCAGCGGGTCTAAGATTGGTTGTACATCTTTAGCAGAGACCATGCCTGTCGAACCAGCTCAACTTGTGGGGAGTATAAGATCTATAGCACGGCAACTGCATGTTCTGTCATTTCTAGCAGTTTTCCGGATGAACAACAATTCACGCTGAGTGTTGAAGTTCTGTTATGCAAGATGTCTGCTCCATGTATACGCAGATAGTCAAGGGGACTTCCATCTCATCAGTCATAATGTATTGGAAGTCAAGGCTTCTCACACGAGGCCCGGAGTACAAATGGGACATCATTCCACCATGAGAGCTTGGAGTCAATCAATCAATTAGCTTTGGACATGCATCGACCTCAGCTATAAGATTGTATCAATCTGTATAGATCCTTCAGACAATCTATCACTAGTAGCTAATTAAATACATATATCCACTTGAAAGGTTGAGCAAGGTAAAGGCTTTGCTGACTTGGATTTGCCGGTCCGTGCGGGTAATTTGCAGGCCGCGCGTGCCAGGCCTGCCATGATTTTGGGCGGCGTCTGCAACCTCAATTTGCAAATGACTTTGCCGCAGGCTCGCTGATCAAAGCCACACCATCATGATGTGTCGCATCCATGGTACTCGTAACTCGAGTAGCTTCGCTTGCCCTCAAAAAGTGCTGCCCTGCCTCGAAAAGCGACCGTGCCCGCGCCCAACGAGTCGCTTGTCCGTACAAACAAGGTACCGAGCGAGCAGCAATGTAGAAGAAACATGGTTCCTGGCGCTCGCGCCCGGAAGTATGACCAGCCTGCCGTGGGCAATCAAGAATAGCGCGCGACGCTTTATGAAGAGCTGACCTTGCCGCCAAAATGTTCATCGTCGCGCCGTCCGTCACTGTCGTTTTTGCGTTCCAGCTTCAGCGCTCTACCTGAGGCGCAATTTCTTGTCGCAGGGCGACCGCGAACCTTTCCTTCGACAGCAGATCTGCTCACACGTCTTGCGCGATGCTTTTCCTTGCCTGTTGCAGTATTCTGCTGTCTTTTTTCAGCACATCATGGGCATGGAGCCCTAATGGAACGAGCGATTCGGACTATATCATGGGCATAAATCTTGGATCATATTTCATCATCGAGGAATGGATGATGTGGCAGTACGTGGGATGCAATGCGCCGGGAGTCAACGACACTTGGGGGCTTCAAAGCATGTCAAACGCGGAGAGCATCATGATCAACCATCTGGACAATTACATTCGCGAGACCGACTTCCAGGATGCGCAGGCGCGCGGCGTCAACTTTGTACGCATCCCGATCGCCTTTTGGATGTTTATTCCGACCGAGGGCGACGAACCGTACTGGACAGATTCTCGTCAGAAGGATGTTTATCTTCGCCAGCTCGTGGACTGGGCAGTCAAGTATGGCATGGAGGTTTTGCTGGACATCCACGCCCTACCTGGCAGTCAGAACCTGAACGATCATTCTGGACGCAACCTTGAGATAGCTGGACTCTCGCCGCAATTTCTCAACTCTACAAACCTTGCCCGCGGCAATGCCACAGTCGACGCGATCATCGAATGGGTTGAAGCCTTGCCAGCTAATCTTTCATCCGCCATCGCAATGATTGAGTTAGCTAACGAGCCTCAAATCTCCATGACTGGCGCGTATGAAGCACTTGTCGGCTACTACATTGCAAACCAAGCCAAAATCGCTGAGAGATTGCCTAGTATTTGGACCGTCATAGGTGATGCGTGGCTCGGTGTACAAAGCTGGGGAGATGTTTTCAATCCTAATCAGAAGGTGATCTTGGATCTTCACTGGTGGAATCTCTTCACGGATATCCCTAGCTTGACTGTGCTTCAAGACACTTACTGTAGCTTGCCACCAGCATCGTCACCTCACGCCTGGAACAACCCAATCATTGTCGGTGAATTCTCCGGCAATGAGAATGGCATCAACTTCACGCATGGAGAGACTGATGAGGAAAGACTGCAATTCTATCAGTTGCTGTATGCGTCTCAACTCTGGGCAGCTCGTGGATCGGATGGCCGGCTGCCGCAATATCGTGGTGGTTTCGTTTGGAGCATGAAATGCACCAATTGTGCGGACGTCTGGCAGCCGTACTGGATGGCCGGTCAGTCAGACACACTCGCCATCACTGCACCAAACTGGTGCAATGCAAGCCAGACCACGCCAACCAGCCCCAACCAGGGCAAGATTAACCTATCCCCTGAGCACGACTACGACAAGTGCGGCGTGTACAACGATCGCGTTGCTAGCTCATCAACCGCGACCGGCAACGGATCCTCCGCGTCAGAAACTGCAGCAAGCGCAACAGAGAGTAGCTCGAAAACCAGCGCGGCAAACGCGTTGAGGTGGCTGTCACGCGACTGTGCCTATTCACTGCCTGCTTTGCTTCTTGTAGTCATGGTTGTATTATAGTAATCCTCTACATCAATGTCTAATACTTTACCCCTTACTTACCCTGTTTTCTCGCTCACACAAAGCCTCCAGTATCTCAAGGATCCACGACATGAATTCATCTCCTCCCATCTTCAATTGTTCTCAGTCTCAAAACTTGGCATGCACTAATCAGGATAACAAGGCGGCTATCATGAGATTCTCCTGGGAAAGGTAGACGAATCAATGAGATCAGGCACACAAGATAAAGCAGAAGGGCTGAGAGTCGAGTAAGATCAAGTAGAAGGGCTAGGAAATAGCTATCATACATGCGCGACTTTAGGGTTTCCACTTGGTGTATGCACTATCAACAATCATTTCCTTGACCGTTGGAAGCTCTCTTCCATCACCAAATGCGATCGCTTGCGCCATGAGCTCTCGCCACTTCAGTCCCGGTGCAATCTTGCCAGAGATAGTGTTTGGTGTCAGCGTGTCGCTGTTGATTGGCACAAGAGCTGCACGGCCCAGTATAGCTTCGAGTGCCTGCTGGGCGAACGAGACTGCCTCCTTCGCATCTGAAGGAACGCCCGTCTCGTCAAGTTTCTTGATCTGCGTATGCGGCAGCTGTTCCTTGAGGTAACTGATGATATTTGGGTTTCTGGCCCCACCACCACACATGTAGATCTCGTCGATTTGGTCTGCCTTGGCGAACAGTTGTGGGAAGCCTCGATACTGTTTGATGATGTTCTGGCCGGTGATTCGTGTGATTGTAGCTACAGTGTCGTATTTGCTCATCCCTTGTGCGAGACACTCGTCGATCAGCTGCTGAGCTTCGCCGTCGCCGAAAGTCTCACGTCCGGTGGTCTTAGGAGGTGTGTGGTTGCAGTATTCATTTGTTGCAAGGAATCGATCAACGATGGCTTGATTCACAGTTCCTCGAGCACCCCACTCGCCATCACGGTCATACTCCATCTCGCCGTTAGTGAAATAACGCATCGCAGCGTCGATGAACATGTTGCCAGGTCCACAATCCCAGTCAATCATGGCGTCGACACCGCCTTCAGAATCAGGTGGAATGACACAAAGATTCGCAATGCCGCCGATGTTCTGACAGATACGAAGCTTTGAGGGATGGCGAAGTAGCAAACCATCGATGAGGGCTACCAAAGGTGCACCTTGACGGCCGACAGCTTGCTCTGCCATTCTGAAGTCGGTGACTGTCGTGATGCCTGTGATGCCTGACATGACTGTTCCTTCGCCCAGGCAGAAGGCTGACTGAGTCTCTCCTTCCTTTGGCATCGACAGGAGCCAAATGGTTTGGCCGTGTGAGCCGATCAGGTCTATGCCGCTGCGGTCGATGTTCCACTTGTCGCAGAAGTCAAGCACTGCCTGACCAAACATCTTGCCCAGTTGTACATTGAGTTGTGACATCAAAGAGGGCGTCGTGTTGGTCTCGCGAAGCATTCGGAGAATGGGCTTCTTAATCCATTGGGGTACCGGCATCTCATCATACTATGGATGATCAGTGATTGTTACATAGCGAAATTCATGAATGGTATCCTACCTGCAAGATTTCCATATGGAGAGCAGCCTTCGGTGACGACTGTCGGTAGCGGACCAAGGCGCAGTCGATGCCATCCATTGCTGTTCCGCTGTTCATTCCAAGCACGGTAATGTCCAAGGATCCGTTTGCTCGACTGTGATGGAGAGCATTGACGCAATTCGTAGTGCCGTTGGTGTATCCATTCTCTTCGTGTCTGTCTTCGCCGTTCGTTATATTCTTAGCTGCACCCATTCTGCAGTTTCGATGAGGAATGCAATGAAGAGAAAAAATTGGTATTGAATGTTGACCTACACTGAGAGACGGAATTCTCTTGTTTATAACAACGCGGCATCACATGCGCACACCCATGATCATTGCCGACCAAGACTTACATCTCGTTGCCCGATGCTCTAGACTGCAATGCTTGGTGACGGAAGTGCGGGGCTTCGTGTCGACACTGCGGCTCCTTCCATACCCGAAATGTAACGGCTTGTTGTATTCGAGTCGAGCTTCGCGGTGAATTCTGAGGTTGGACACGAAACTCAGAGAGTAGAGGGCCCAATTGTCTGGTGTGGGGATGGATGCGGGGCTGGTCCAATTTGAGGCTTGGACGCCTTCGAGACGATTTGCCGAATGTGGCAAAGTTCAAGAATACCCCTCCGCACCGCCCTCGGCTAGCCGTCGTCCTCTTCAGTCCCTTGATCCTCGTCACGACATTGGTCTCGTTCTGCTGTTCGTCTCGACAACGATGTGCATGAACTCAGAGCTCTCTTACAATGACGAAGCTTCGTTCTAGGACAGGATGGTGCGTCCGATCACAGACGCCGCTCGTGTCTTGACTCGACGGCCGACTAGCACTGACATGCGCGCAACAGCTTGACATGCCGCATGCGACACGTCAAATGTAAAACACCCGGACTTGTATACTAGTTCATCCACTGACGGCTGTAGGTGATGAGATCCAGCCGATTTGCTCACAATGCCAGAAAGGAGATAGGACCTGTCGATGGGAGGCGAGTCAAAGTCTAGAGATTCGACCATATCAGATGACACCGTCTCGTAAGCGGAGAAGGAGCGTCCATGAGCAGCCGGCGGTCGATATCGAATCCATATCAGAGGAGAATGCTACTCACTCGCCCTACGACGCAGCCGCAGTCGTGTGTGACACTTCTTCGGATGCATTCCCCCGCCCTGCTCAGAGACGAGTCTCATTCGCAGCATCGTCTCACAGCCACTTCTCCGTTGGAACACAATCTTCCTACGAAGCTTACGCTTCACAAAACCATGGTATCACTCAACCGTCACCAACGAGCCTTTCTGCACCGTCGGGCCTGTCGCCATGCTCAGTCTCTACCCCGCAGCACCTTGCATCCCCTGCACAGAGCCTCAGTACAGTCATTGCCTTCACGGTCGAGGAAGCAAGATTAGTGCACCATTTTTCACAGCATCTAGGCCGATGGCTCGACTGTACGGACGCTTCCCGCCAGATGACGCTCGAAATTCCGAAGTTGGCAGCAGCAAGTCCGATTCTGCTGCAAGCTGTGTTGTCGTACGCTGCGAGCCACCTACAAGATCGATCGACTGCACAAGAAGCTCACGAGCGGTGTGTTCGTATGCTCATTGTCGAGCTCGGCTTTGCAGAGATTGCTAACGATACGGCGGTCCTTTGCGCCATCGTGATACTGCGCGTGTTTGAGCAGCTAAATGGTAGGTCGCTGCCGACAACGCCGATCGGTCCTGTGCTGAAGTTTCTCAGTTGCCGAGACAGGAAGCGATGCGGAACGACATCTCTCGGGGTCCTCTGCTTTGTTGAGCAAGTCGCAAGGTTATACGATCGATCCCACGAGCCCAGGCCTGCGTGAGGCCGCGTTCTGGATCTATGTGCGTCAGTGCCTCTATAACGCCTGCGTGTTCCAGCAACCACCGAACATCGATCTGCACCACGAGCTCTCGCCAATCCTGAATCCATGGGACGGACCAAGTAGACTCCGATCCGAGACGGCTTGGGCAAACAGTATGACCTGGATCTGCGTAACAATTGTTCACTTTTGCTTCGGTAAAGACTTCAAAGAACCAAGCGCTCGCATGTTGAAGTGGCAGGAACTGTCGAACTCCCTCGAGACCTGGCGAAACACACGGCCCGACACGTTCGACCCAATCTGGCAAAGTACGGAACCTACAGACGGTTGTCCATTTCCCGAGATTCGCTTTGTAGCAGACTGGCACCTGATGGCTTTCGGCTTCTATTCTCTTTGTTGCATGCTACTCCTAATCTACAAGCCAGCTCCTCGGTTCGCCATTAGGCGTGTTCAAAAAAGCATGAGTCAGACAGACGCTGCCGTCATTGGACATGCCCGAGCTCTTTGCGGAGCTTGCTGGTACGCGCCGGATACAGTCCCATCTTCGATCACCCTATGTCACACAGCCTTCATCTGGGGACCTCTGATGATTGATAGAACCGAGCAGGAGGGTGTCATTGAGATACTCCAACGTATGGAACAGAAAGACAAGTGGCCTACAGCTTGGATAATTGCATCATTGAAAGACGAATGGTCAACTACATGATCTACCTACTACTGTCCGTCACTAAAAGAGATGACAGCATACTTGCCATTTCTGACCCACGCACTGCCCGGCGCCTCTTGCTCCAACCGCGCAATTTGTTCTCTGGACTCTAGTCCCACACAGACATCGGCTTTGTTCGTCCGTAGAGCTAGGACCTTCACTCCGCTGCCCTTACCCAGTGGTCCGATCGCTTCCGCGAAGGAGGTTGTGTGAGGCCACAAGCCGTCTCGTGTGAGCTTGCGATAGTTGAGATCACCCTTGAAGATCACCAAGGAGCTACAGCTAAGCGATTTGAAGATCCCAGCACCTTCACTTTCCATTGCATGGAAAGAGTATCCTGTGGTCCAGAATGGATGTTGTCGAATGCTCATCTTGCCAGTTTCGAAGTACTCATGAAGTTGACGTACCAGTGGGTCGAGGTACCTTCGGTCAGGAAAGATCACGTGGTTCTCCAGGTGCTGGAACAGCGAATCCACATCGTCCGGCGTGACGTCGCTTACGAACCAAGGCATGTCCTTGACATGGAACTTGATGCATTGAGCAATGCCCGAACGAAGGAGATATGCAGCATAGACGACATCTGTAAAAAACTCGAAGCCAGCATTGTCAAGAACGATATCGATACGTCGGTCTGCGCTTGGATTACTGGCAAGATATCTCCATACATCCTCGGTGTCGTCGTCAACGATATTCTTCCGACTCTGCAAGATAGCATCTGCGCCTTGTAGGCCTTGGATCTGGTCGAGGCTGAGGTTACTAAGCAAGGAGAGATCCGTTGCATTACCCCAAAGGGCTACTTGGGTCATCTCGTGGAAAAGCAGTTTTTGCTCCTCGGTCCAAGTAGGCGACGATGCGAATTCAGTTTTATCGATGACGTTGATGTAGCGCGCTGCTAGTTCCTCAACGGCATTTCGAGATTTCGCAAAGGTCTCGTCCTTTTGTCGCTTGAAAACATCGTATCCCTTCCAGAATGGCTGGGAAGAGGCGGCGAAGATTGTTGCAACCCTTCGATACATGTAGCATTCAGCGTACAGCCACGGAGAAGCGTGCCAAGTATAATCTCTACCCTCGGCAAGCAGTGTGTTGAAGCCCATGATATCGCGGCCGTACGCAGCGTCTAGAGGCCTGCAAAGTCTATATCAGAGAAACGCAGTTCATCCACTGTCGGGTGACTTTTACCTTAGAGCCTGGTTTGTTTCTATCTCGTTCTTCATCTTGGACAGGGACTGGACGATTGTTTTGGCCGAGTCCTGTGACGGCCCGACGGTTGCGGCTGTCTTTTCGACGTCATCAATCATTCCTTGGATGATGTTCGGCCAACGTGTAATGGCTGTCTGCTGAGCCATTGACCCTTCGGTAGAGGTCCATACTGCTGCGACCGGTCTAGTAGGCGAGATTGCACTGGGCATGGCTGCTTGGTATTCACTGAGATAGGAGAAAGGTGAGGTCGATATGCGAAGTAAGCGTGCAGTCGCAGGCTGGTATAAATGGAATGCAGGTCAAACTATTGAGTTCGCCTGTTTGTAAGGTGATCTGGAGACATTGTTATATGTTAGCACGATATGTTTCAACATCAATTCGGATCCACATGATCAAGATCCTCGGGACTGTGGCGCGGCTCGTGTCGGATCTCGTTCGGCGCGTTCGTCTCCTTCGGCACGAGTTTTCGGCTCGAGATTTTCCATTTACGCGAGACTTTTTCCGCGTATGGAAATTCGTCTCGAGGACTCAATGATGATTTCACGAACAGTCATGCAAGCAAGAAAAGCTTGACTCCTCACCGATTGTGCGTCTCGTGTCGAGCGATGTCTGATCACGCATCCCCATGCCCCGGTTCAACCCCAGACTTCTCCGCGATGGAGTGTCAGGACTCGGGAGGGTGTGGGGTTTGCACTTGCCCTATGGTCGTTGATACTTAAAGCCGCATGATCCTCGGTTCTGCAACATCTGTCTCGATACCGAAACACCATTTCATCAGCTTCTTTCCTTACTTCCACTCCCTGACATCTGTAGCCCGACAGCACTACCTTGCAATGTCTCCGCAAGGCTCGACCATGGCGAAAGGCACCCAGTACTGGCGTCGCTTCTCTGGCCAAAGACTCTTAAACCTCATCATCGCGGTGTCTGCAGTGGCAATTTCTTACGAAGGTATGAGCCAAGGCATCATGGGTGCTGTGGTGGTGGCTCCTGAATTCGCTGTATGTATCTGATCTTGTTATATATGTGTGAACACTTGCTGATCAGGTCAAGCATCGCATGAAATTCGCCAATGCAGACGGAGTGGTTACACATCCTTCACTGCAGGGTGGAATCGTCTCTATCTATTACGCTGGTTCGCTCTTCGGCGGGTTCGTCGCTGGTGCTTACTCTGACAAATACGGACGAATCAAGGGCATGCAGATGGCATGCTTCTGGTGCTTTGCTGGCGTTGTACTACAAGCTGCTGCGATCGACCTGCCCATGCTGCTCGTAGCTCGAGTCGTTGCTGGCGTTGGCGTATCATTCATCTTGGCTATAGCTCCAATGTGGACCGCAGAACTGTCCTCGGCTTCACACAGAGGACATGTCATTGCTCTAACATTCCTTGCAAACTTCTCAGGTATTGCATTGGCTTCCTGGATCGGGTTCGGTACATCCTTCTCTAACGCCGGCAATGGTCAATTCCGATGGCGCTTCACGTTCGCCACACAGCTCATACCCGTTTTCTTACTTATCATTGGTACATTCCTGATTCCGGAATCTCCACGATGGCTCATGAAGGAGCGCCGAGAAGACGAAGCTATGGAAATCGTCGCCAAGTTGAGAGGAGAAGGGGATCCCGATCACCCTGACGCCCAGAAAGAGTTCAAGGAGATGCAAGCCGTGGTAGAGCTGGAAAGAGAACACGAGAGCACGAACTACATCAAAATGTTCTTTGGAATCGGTTCTGGAGACGTTCACCTCGGCCGCCGCATTCAGCTTGCCTTCTGGCTCCAAGTCCTCATGCAATACGGTACAGGCATAGCTGCTGTGGTCGTTTATTCCGGCACCATCTTCCGCAATGCAGGATTCGACGATCTCAAGTCGAATTGGCTCTCCGCAGTGAACATGATGGTCGGCATCCTGGGAACAGGCATTGCGGCATTGACTTTGGATCGCGTCGGCCGTCGACGAACACTCTACTGGGGAGCCGTCGTACTCAGTATCATTCTGTTCATCATTGGCGGTCTGAATCGTGGTGCCATCAACCATCCGGAGCAAAAAGAGCAGTACAGCACTGCCGCAGCCTCATTTGTATTCATCTACGTCCTCATCTTCAGCTCTTCGTGGCTGCTCATCCCGTTCATCTACCCAACGGAGATCTTTCCCACCTGGGTGCGAGCAAAAGGTAATGCATTTGGTGTCGCCGGATGGGCTGTCGGGTACGGAGGCGGCTCATTGCTGGTTCCAATCATGTTTGCTGGCATCCAAGAGAAAACCTACTATGTGTTTGGCGCAGCTATGCTGTGCTACATCCCTCTTGTGTATTGCTTCCTGCCAGAAACCTGTGGTCGAACGTTGGAAGCCATGGACTTCCTGTTTGCAAGCAAGAGTCCTTTTACGTGGGACGAGGAAAGGGAATTCAGCATTCGCATGGATGCGCTGCAAACTCAGCTTGCGACAGAAGAGAAGGCTTATACCACCTATATCGAAAAGAGCGATAATGTATAGTTACAGACAGGTTGGCGGAAGCTTCTGTACCTGCGTTGCTTCCTTTCTTTCTCTTTTGTCCTATCTCTGTTACAATTAAGCGTTATGAATACAAGCATTACCAAAGATCACTAGGACCCGGATTTATAGAGTCATTCATCAATGAGTTCTCTTCTTATAGGCTATCTATGCCCCGTTAACCCGAGCGCCAGATGTGCCATGCGCGTGTGCAAGATGAGGAAGGAATAAGTCGACGCTTTCTGCAGACGCGGCGATCGTTCTTGGTACGCCCGAATGATTACTTTCACAGGTTCTCTCAGTGCCTGGAAGCGGGTACTGTATGTCGGTCATGGTTTGCCAACATGTACTGACCCTGCCAGTGATTATGGTTCATCTCTACAAAGCACACGCGCCATTTGCGCACTGCAATCAATTAGGCGTCGTGGACAGACCACTCGTAATACTCGACAATGCCATTGCGACCCATAATTTGCTGCCAACAAAGCTCCAACTCCTCACTCATGCGCCATGACTCGGCGGCCTGCCAGTATAAGCGATGTCTGTTGATATTGACGGCATCATTTGGGAAGTCCTTTAGAGGAGGATCGAAGACAACATCCCATGTCTCGTAGGGCTCGGGACATCTTTCCTTGGGCGCAAGATACTGGAACTCGAACCTTTCATGACCGTCGCCTAGATGAAAATTGCAATATCCTCTGAACGACTTTAGATCAGGCATTTGTGCAGCTGCACGCGCCATGTCGAGAAGCAAAGTGTCTCCCTTGTGTGACGGCCAGATTCGGAAGACAAGAGTGGCTTCTGGCTCCTCGGGCTCGTATCTCAGATCGCTGTAATCTAGCACTACTTGTTCGTAGTAATCTAGCTCATCTTGTAGAGGGAAGTCTTGTTCAAAGTCGGTCTCTCTTGCCGAGGCTTCTTGTCTGGCAAACATTTGATGCACCCTTTGGCGATATGGTCCGAGTTCATCCCTCTCAACTTCAGTATCCAGATTGAGCGGGATATCAGGGTGACCATCAAAGAACCAACCGCCGTCAGCAGCCATCGTGTCGAAGGTTATGTCGATGTGCGTGAGGCTGTGCCACCAAGGAGTTGAATCTCCTAGTGTTTGGTGGGATTGAAACAGTTGCAATGTCAACACGATACCATCGAGCTGTAGATACTTGAGCTTACATGTCCTCGTGAGCTCCTGTAGCGACTGGCTCAGATGATCCGTGTGTAAATGTGGCAGAAAGATACTGGACGCGTGCCTAAGCTCGTCCCATTGGTGCATACAGCTGAATTGGAGCTCTACATCTCGTAGGGTCAAGCAGGAGTTTGCAAGAGATGACAAGTGTTTCGCAAGATCTGGTCAATCTGTTTCAGTGAGGGAAACACAAGAGGATATGATAGAGGCGTTATGTAGAGAACCATGAATGCACTTACCATAACGTTTCTTGCGGCGCTCCACAGGATTGATGCTCGGATAAAAGTCATCAATGCTCCAATCAATTCCAGACAGGCCTGACAATCCAGAGGCGATCGATGTCCATAGAGCAGGTGAGTCGGTCCTCCCACCATGGCATGAAAGTCGCTTGATGGCTTGACTCGTGGGTACCGCTTCTGGGGCAACAAGATGATATGTCGCTCGCGTGGCCATCCGTATCTCAAGATTAATGGAAGGCCTTACCGACCATCCGTCGATGATATCGTACAGAAGATTAAGACTGGACAGAATAACTTTGGTATTGTACTGGAGTTCTGCTTTGCGTTTACTGGAAGAGCAGGCATTCCAGTTCTTGTTGATGGAAGAGCACTTCTGCAACTTATCGTATTGAATTGGAGGTTGTATCCAATATCTCACTCGCTTCAAGGCAGATGCTCGTGTGGTTCCTCTCGTTGTCTCATCATAGATCTGCGCGAATTTGTCCAGAAGCTCAGGCCGGAGACTCAGTCGGGAGAAGGTTCGGTGCTCGACTGCTTGTTGCCATTTTCGAGAGATAAGGGCGATGGAAGCAAGGCGTCCCTTTCGACACAGGGACGTTTGGTCAGGAAGAAACTTGACTATGTTACTAAGTATCTCCGGTGGCAGTTTATCCATCTCGTTAGGTGATTTTTGAGAATTCGAATGACAACAAACATGAAACGATGGGAAGCAGCCTAGATATATTCTCGCATGAACTTCGGCTGCACCAAAATCTGACTCATAGTCCATCGCAATATGAAGGTCATGGCAGGATCATGTTGATAGTGAATATGATAATCATCACTGAAAGCATTTGGTGAAATGCAGTCTGTGACAGTCAGAGTCGCTGCTGTAGACAACGTGGAATTAGTATGGAGTGTGATGGCATGCTGTCGGTATCGTGGAATTCAAGAATCGCGCTAGCGCTTGCTATAGGGAAATTGAAAGCGGGTAACTGAGAGTGAGATTAGAAAGTGGAGAGATAGACCTGGAAGAGCTGATTAATCATCATCGCTGGCATTTGTGAAGTGACTGGTATGTATCCTGGTGACCTACTTTTGTGTACCTGATCTCAAGGGCGAGAATCCAAGTCGGAAGGAACTCGAAAGTCTGTTTCCAACATGTAGCAAGCTAGAAGTCGGGTTGTTGGTGCTGCGTCCACATCTTGAATCTCTCTCTACAGCGGAGATGTCGCTGTATCATGTCTTTGTGCCGGGAAATGGGCCGTCCGCTGGAATAGGAAACCTACGACGACATAGCATCGCCACTTACACTGATCGTACAGCGCAAAGTGCCGCAAGATAATTCTGAAGGGTCGCGTCCAGTATGTGTGAGAACTTGAGGTCGATGAAACGATAAAGACACGGGCACGCGCGACGCGACTTGCACGGCGGCAAATGTCGGCTTCGAGGCTTCGAGAGGAGTTTGTGTCGTCCAGCCATTCGGTGGCCCAACAACATCCATCTACCACGCTCTTGATACTCGCCCTTGTGAGAACGAATCTTTGCCAGTCACCTTCAGACCCAATCGAACGTCATGATGTAAAAGGCGGGCAGTATTCCCGATATGGCATATGCGGAGTCGAAGATCTTATCCACGCGGGGTCTCTTGCCGAAGGCTGAATCCCGCGAGTCGCACGTCTAGCCCCGGCGAAGGATCGTCGAACATTATCTGTAATTATTTCAAGAGGTCTTTATCAGCGCCTCGTCGTCCTGCGCAGTTCGTCAAGGTTTCTGGAATCCACCTTGCACTTCTGCTGCTCAGAACTGCACCCATGGCTTCACTTGCCGACAAGACTGCTCTCTCAAGCTCGCACATCGACGCTTTTCGTCACGCGCTTGAAGGGACAAAGGCAAAAGTGGTGCTTCCCAACGAAGAGGGCTACGATGCTGCAATCCGATGCTGGTCCAAAGCTGCAGAGAAGCCAGCTGGCGTAGCCGTCATCCCGACCAACGATGACGAAGTCTCCATCGCCGTCAAATTCGCTACCGACACGGGTCTCGAACTTGCTGTGAAGGGCGGAGGTCATTCTTCTTCTGGTGCAAGCTGTACCGATGGTGGCATCTTGATCGACCTCAGCGCCATGCGTGCCGTTAAAGTCAACCCGGAAAATCGTCTCATCCATGCTGAAGGAGGTATGCTCAATTAACCGACGCAGGATAGGCCATCAAACACAATTTACTGACGGACTCAAGGGGCGCTCTGGAGCGATGTGGATCAAGAAGCATGGAAGTATGGTCTTGCCACAGTCGGCGGAACCGTAGAACACACTGGCGTCGGCGGTCTGACTCTTGGTGGAGGGTATGGTGTCTTGTCTGGCAAACATGGTCTCACCATCGACAACTGGGTCGGCGCAACCATCGTACTTGCCAATGGCGATATTGTCAAGCCCAGCATACATGACGAGGACCCTGACCTGTTCTGGGCACTACGTGGAGCTGGCCAGAACTTTGGGGTCATCACTGAGTTTGTGTTCAAAGGTCATCCGCAGTCCGAAGTCTACATGGGCACAATGATCTTCCCGGCAATACCAGACGTCATTGGTCGTGTGGTGGCCGCTACAAATGATCTCTACGAGTTCAAGCAAGAGACACCCACTGGAATGCAGACGAAGAGCCAAGGCCGCACGAACACAGTCATCGGCTTCGCACGACCACCAGAGGCCGAGGGCACAGTGCTAATGCTGGTTGTCATGCAAGTGCTCGTGGACAACCAGGCAGAAGCCGAACAAATCATTTCCGAATATCTCGACATCGGGCCCATCATGTCCACGATGAGAATGGGCCCATATCCCGAGGTCAACACCCTGATACCAGCACCCCATGGTTTCAGGTGCAGTGTGAAAAGTTCCGTCTTCATGCCACCGTTGAGAGCTGCTTTCGCGATCGACGCGTTGAGTCGATATGAAGAATTCTTGAATTTATGCCCCGATGCGCAAAGAACGATTCTGGCATGGGAATGGACTGACCCGAGCAAAATCATTGCTTCCGAGGCAGGATGTTTTGCAAACCGAGGCACACATCTAAACACGCTCATCATGCCAGTATGGACTCAGCCCGAGAACGACAAGCGGTGTCGAGACTGGGCTCGAGAGCTAAGCGAGTTCTTCAAGGCTGAATTGGAACGTCAGAATCTTGAGACGAGCGACGGTATCGAGGGTGGTGCAAGTCTGCGGGGTACCAAGGGTGCAGTGCTCATGTATGGGAATTACGACCAGACCGACGAGCGGAGCAAAGACGTGTTTGGTGTCCATTACGAGCGATTGCAAAGGATCAAAGGAAGATATGATCCTACTAACAAGTTCAACAAGCTTTTTGCCATTACACCAGTGGTGAATTGATAGGTATCTAGAGAACTTTTCAGGCATCAAGTCATCAATTGTAGCCTTCTGGTTGGCCAGTGCTGCATTCTCACCCCAATGTCCAATTTTAATGATTAACAATATCGAAACTTGCATTCCTCCTTCATACACAACTTCCGAGACCAGCAGTGCGACTTCCGAAATCGTGTAGAGGGTATCACCCTGGTAGACAATCCACGCAATACAGACCTGTGTAGATGCAACGACACATTCCTAGTTTAAGCAGTCAATCTTTGACTTCTCAATCTTTTCAAGGTTTATAGTATATATGGCTGTGATAAAGCTTGGATGATTGTGGTTGTCTAGGAACCTACACCGAGCAAAGTAAGGAGCTCGAGTATAACATTCTAACCCGAGTGTCTGACGATCATGTATGTAAATTTACGTAGATATAGACCTCAAATACCGAAGATTAAACTTCATCTTACTAAACAAGCACGACCGAGATAGACAGAGAGAAACAAGAGTATAAAAGTAGTAAGACGACAGACAATATAGGCTAACCAAAGATTGCTCTGGTGAAGGGAGAAAGAAGGAAAAAGAAAAAAGAAAATTTCAGACCCGTCGCGATTCTTGTCCAAAACACTCGCTCTTATTTGCAATATTTGACCTGTTCCGTATGTTCCTCCTCTCTCTCACTCTCTCTTGCAGCTCTCCGTCTCTCTTCCAAGCACGCCAGACTCCTCCCCATGGCCGTTGTCTTTTTTGTCGTTTCGCATGTACGCTGGGATTGTGTTGTTGTTGTTTGGTGACTTGGGCCGTGTTCCATCTTTGAAAGGGTATTTTGAACAATAAAAAGGATTTAAACAAGAAAGTCGATGACCGAAGGAAAATCAAGACGCATCATCTGAATCTGGCTGAGCAGCGTCCCATGACCTCGCCTTGACACACGAGTTCGGCGTTGAATTCTGTGCCGTCGAGTGTGAGGTAGATATCGAAGTAGACGCGGTAGAAGGTGCCTTGAGGTGTGTCCATGCGTTCGAAATCCTTCTCAAGGTTCTTGCGACTCAGATCGGAGGTGAGAGTGACGACTTCCTTGATACCTGTTCCGGACAATTAGCTTGTTGGCTTGCTGTAGCTTGTTGTAACAGTAACTTACGAGGATCCTTGGTATATTCCGGGCATACATCCTCGTCGCAGGCGTACAAAACATCCTCGTACATGAGTGTAGCGCCAGGAGCGACTTGACGGAAGAATGAAACCTTGACCGGCTCGCCTGTCTTGACGCGCTGGCCCTTCTGCACGAAAATCTGGCGCGTGTACTTGCAACGATCCTTGCCGTCCAAGCTGGGCACACGGTATTGCTCGGGGTGGTGGCCTTCTTTGAAGGGTTGGAGTGTGGCCATGAGGTAATGTCTACGAGCGACACGAGATGTGACAACACGCTCAGTGATACCAGCAGTGACGGCACCCTTGACGATGGCGGCGACCGAGTCCATGGGTCGGACAACCTTGGACTGGAATTGCGGAGGAACGTGCAGCTTGATTTGCTGGAACAAATATTCTGAAGAACCGAAGCCACCGACAACGAGGACGTTCTGGGACGAGTTAGCTTGAGTCGAAATCATAGTTTGGCGCATTGCTGACCTGTAGATGACGGTTTTGAGCCTGGATGGCGATGATCTGGTTGCGGACAAGCTCGAGAATGCGATTCACGACAGGCTCGAAGCACTGCAAGATCTCTTCGTTGGTGAAAGTCATGTATCCTTCCTCAATGCCGGCCTCGGGGAACTCAGCCTCGATACCAACGTCGACAGCCCACTTCTGACCGTTATTGCGGAAATCGGCCTTGATTCTGTTTTCAAAGTCCATGATGCACTTGGCGTAGACACGGCCGGCCGTCTTTGAACCGTCGGGAAGCTTCATCTTACGAATCTTTGCCCTCAAGATGTTGGAGAAGTTGCGGTTCAATGCTGTTGAACCGCAAGAGTCACCAGATCCAGCAGTGCACTCGGCGACGGTAAAGGGATGCTCTTCTTCGACTTCGTATCTGCAGAACAATCGCTATTAGCATGCAGTCGTGGTGCTTGTACTTGCAGCAAAACTTACGCGATCAAATCTACGGTACCACCACCACAATCCACAATCAGCACAGCGTCTTGAATCTTCAGGTTGAGCAGGCCAGTCTTGGAACAAAACATGGCGGCGGCTTCGGGCTCGGTGACAAGAGTCAGGCGGTTGTCGTTCTCGTCGCGGAGGAAACCAGCTTGGATGGCGGCAGCACGCGTGGCTGCTTTGCCGGCGTCGTTCCAGATGGCCGGCACGGTCAAGAAGTAGCGGATATTGCGCTCCTCACGGGTAAAGACCTCGCCGAGCGTCTTCTGGAGATAGTTTCGCATGGCCTGGCGCAGCTTGAAGAGGTAGTCGGCGGCGACATCGATCTCGCTCTTGCCTGGAGGAAGTGGAGGCAGATTGATGGGATCAATGTAGGTGTTTCCGCTCATCATCAGCTGGAGCTTGAACCACTCGACCTTTTGTACACCAGGCTTGGGGTAGCCAGTGGGTGCGAGTGCGTCGGCAATGTCGGCGCCCCATCCTACCACTTGCTGGTGTTGGTCGTAGTAGAGCACTGTCGGAATCTGCACACCCAAGGCATCAGCAACTCGTCCTTGTCTCGCCAATGCCGTTCATCGACGCACCTTTTGCTTTGTCTGGGTACCAGCACCGGGCCATTCGACAATAATGTCTTCTTTTGCTTCCGTGTTTGTCGCAAAGGCAAAGGCGACACCCGAGAAGGTCGTACCCTGGAGCACAGTGTTAGAGCGCATTTGCGTCCCAAGGGCGCAGGGCACTTACAAAATCAATACCGACAATGAGCTGGGCTTTGCTCCGCTGGTTATTGGCTTCAGATGCATATCCTCTGTTATAGGAATATTGACCGCCTACCATGGACTGCTGAGGCACATAACCTCCATACTGTTGCTGCGGCGGCGGAGCCTGCATGGGGTAGCCCGGGGGCCCCGAGACGGGTTGCTGGCCGTACATGTGTTGCGGCGCGTGGGGAGGGAGGTGGCCGTACGGGTTCTGGGTGTTGATGGGCGGCGGAGGCATGGGGCTCGTCGGGCGGCCGGCCATCTGCTGTTGCTGTTGCAATTGTTGTTGCTGCTGACCGGCCTGGTTGACATACTGGTACGACGGCGGGCGGCCCAGGGGCTGGGGGCCGGGGCCGGGCTGAGGCGAGCCGTGCTGCTGCGAGGGGTGCTGGTGCGGGTTCATGGCAAGCGAGGTGGTCGAAGCGCTGGCCTGCTGCTGCTGGACGAGCGTGTTGGGGTTGGAGGCGGTCGAGTTGCGCTCGCTGGCGGGCTGCGGCGGCGATTGGGTGGTGTTGGGCACGGGCGACGCGGGGCCCAGCGACGACGAGAGATTGTTGGCGGTGTTGCTATTGTTGTTGGTGTGCGTCGAGAGCGAGTTGATGCTCGGGCTCTGGGTCAGGCTGTTTCCAGACGCTTTCCGTTTCGAGCCCACGAGGTTGCGGAAGCGCGAAGGCATCTGTCCTTGGACGCCGCTCACTTCATAAGCCCCGCGAGGAGAGGCAGACGGGCGCGCGCAAAAAGCAAGCAGAGGGCAGGGACGAGGCGACGCGGTGGCAGCAGCAGCACTTCAATCTGGCAAGGGCAGGCAGCACCAAGGGGGGGAGAGAGAACGTGTGGTTGGTCCAGGATGCGACCAGAGTCGAGCAGACCAAAGCAGGTGCAGGCGCTTCGTAACTTTGGGGGACGAGTCGGCCGGGCCAAGGCACTTGACAACAGGTCCACCAACGTCCGCCAATCTAAGTAACCGACCGACTCTTAATAAGCCTTGCACTCAAGTACTTTGCAACCACCGCAAGCGCTGACTACTTGCTGCCTGACGACCTGCGACCTGCGACCTGCGACATGCATCCCCGAGCCTGCCAAAAAGGGCGGGTCCAAAACTCAGTCACCTTTTCCCCCAGATCTCGAGACTGTTTCCTATCCTGTGCGACAACCCAAACAGAAAGGCCGAACATGGACATTGTGATGGTCCTGCTTTATTGAACTCTCTCTCTCTGCCTGCTTCTTTTCTTTGCCTACACGACTCGTGTCCACAAATGTCAGATCGCTCGTGTGTGCTCTGCTCGCTTTTTTGCGAATTCGGGTCAGTCGAACGGGGGTGCCGCCCTCCCACAAGTGCGGGTCACCGCTTCTGGCCATGCAACGCGACCACACCTAAACTCTGTTTTTCTCTCTCCGCCGCATCTCTTGCTTCCACTGCAGCAGAGACAGAAGAGATGCAATTGCTCATTTCCATACATGCAAGATCATCAGACGAGAAGACTTTGCAAATATCCCTTGCCCCTTTTTCTGTCTGTTGCACTATCTCAACTGTCTCAATTGCGCGTGACCGGGTCTTCATTTTAATCGCGTCCCATTCGAGTCAAGGCTGACTATAGTATCGCTGGCGCATCTCTAGAGCGAACGAGGCCTGTGACAACAAAGCTCCAAGGCTGAGTCGAAAAAGCCAAAACAACGTTGTTTGTCCATTTGTGTTTTCTGCCACTGTGCCATCTAGACAGATCAGCGACAAGGTCATTCGTCTCGTCGTGTTTTCCATTTCGGCTTCCCACAGATCTCGAAAAAAGTGTATCTGAAACCGGCTCTTGCTTTGCCGCCTATAGCGACCCACAGACTCCGACATCTATCTCCTATCTCCATCGCTTTGTTTACAGCACATCCTTGCGAGTGTGTTGTCTGGCTTGAAAGCTGTCAGTCAGCTGTGGACTTTCCCGATAGATGGCCTGGTGCACCTTTGACTCCTTCTGGAAGCGCTTGCTCCTCCGCATGCCCGAAAATTGTCCGTACCCTCAAACTCTATGTCTATTGGAAGCTGCTCACTTCAGCTGGAGCTGAACCCAGCGTCACATGCCAACAATGTCAGCCCATCGTGCAGAGAAACGAGTATCATCTTGCGAGCGAGGTCCCGGAGGTCCTCAAAAATGGATTTTGATTTCGATAGAAGAAAGGGAAAACAGAAAAAACACAAAAGCTATCTCGCCCACTTCCTCTACTTGACCTTTTGCCCTTTGGTATCCCCCTGCTCTGAAATGAGATACACCTGCCGTCCATGAACCTCCTTCGAGACCCCCGATCCTTGTGAACGCCGTGCAGAAAATGCGAATATAAAAGCTTGTCGCTGGAAGCTTGGATGAAGCAATAGTTCTCATGTTGTTTTGAAGCGCTGACTCTGTGCAGGAACTGCTTGAGCCATGCCGATCGAACCTGTTTTTGTGTTTGTTAAGTACCTGCAGTTTTCGCATTGCACGCTGCTTTGCAAAATTTGATTCCGTGGATGGCATCGCAATTGATGCGGTCGAGGAAGAGCAATGAGCAGCAGATCGCAACACAAACCTTGACCCCGAGGGCTCTTTTTTTGTCCTTTTCGTTTTTCTCCTATCATTTGAGGCGCGAACAAGCCTGGGTAAGGCGAGGATTTGGGACCAACACCTTGTCAAGCGAAGCAGTCAGACCGTTCACTAAGCTCATCAACACTCAGTGCATGCCATATTGGCATCACCGTGGCGAGAGCAACCTAAATTATAATAATGCTGTACCGTGGAAGGTGTTCAAGGCCTGCCACCATTGGGCGCATCCTGACTGTTTGTGGATCTGCGCTTGGATGCGTTTTGTGCATTGCCGTTTTCCTGCCAGTTAAATCTGCGTCAGTAGCCAAACACAAAGACGGGGACGAAATGACGAGAGAGAATGAAAAAGCTGCTCATGATATCCCGTCCGGCATGTTTCTATGTCGACATCGTGGTTGCATACGTACGTCCAGGTTGGCTTCGCCGGCGTTTCGCTTCTTGGTGCCGTTCGCGGCTTTGGCGGCCTTGGTCTTCTTTGCCTTGACAGGACGCTGCTCGCCTTCCTTGAAGACATCGTCGGGCAGATCGTAGCTTGAAAATAGTCAGCTTTGGCGTGAAGGTATACAAGGATACAAAGACCAACCTCTTTACGACAATGACGCGAATCGAGTTGACATCTTCGTTGTACTGGGTCGCCTGAGTACATTGGTGCCTAAAGTCCTGTACTGGGTGAGAAATATCGAGAGATGCTGCTCCTATATCATGTCAGCTTTATTACTACGGTAGGCCAAAAGCGGAAAAAAACGTACCTGGAACCAGTTCAATTCCGACATAGTAGGTCGTGGTCCAGATGGTGGTCATGCCATTTTCCTGCTCATCAGGCTTTTCGACCTTGGTGGCAGGTTCGTCGAGGTTGTCCAGAGAAGTTTGCTCAGCAGACAGCTGCTTTACATTTTGTGCTTCATCAACGGTCTCGGTCTTGGAGACTTGGAACTTGATACTGCCTTGCATGACCTGGTCCTTTTCGTCATCATTCTTGACACGATGGACACGTTCGTAGCCTTTGGTGAAGGGACGAGCGTAGGCGACATTGGGCTGAGACTGCTCGATACTGCCGATAAGTCTTCTGACCTTTGACTGGACCAAGCCCTTCCAGTCACCTTGAGCTTCTTCGTTCAGACTGCCCGAAACAACACTGAGATAGTATTTGAAATCTTTTGTGAAGAAAGTGTGACCTTCGAACAGATGCTTCCATTGCACGTTTGACTTCTCATCCTCAATCTTCAAGCAAATCTCGCGGCCGCGTTCGAGTTCGCGGGTGATGACAGCCAGAGTGGACTTTGTGATGTTGTGAGTAGCGCACATGGAAGGATAGGCAGGAGTGATGAGTGGCATGAGATGGCGCTGGTCGGCAGGGTAAATCTTGGGATTCCAGATCTTGGCCGTGTGGTCGAGAGGACCAGACTCGATGACCTTGAGCATGACGGGCATAGGCCACTGCCAGTTTCGCATGAGTTGAAAGAAGCGAGAAACAATCAACGAGCCGCAAGCGTGGGGGTAGAGCTGGGCGATGCGAGCGACCATGATGGCCCAAGCGATGCCTCCGGGGAAGCCGATGATGTTGCCGTAGATGGCGCGACGACTGGCCCAGAGCTTGATGCAGCGCAACGCATGGCGGAAAGTCTTTTCTTGTGGCACCAGACGCAAGACGTCGTCGGTGACTCTGGTTCCGTTGACAGAGCGCAAGTCTACTTCGTCCAGGCCACGCAGCAGACTGTTGTCTTCCAGGTCGAGGTTCGGAGGGATCGAGTTGAGCTGCAGACGAGCAAAGATGAGATCGATCTCGATGGCTTGGTAGACGAGCTTCATGATGGGGACGTGGGCTTCGGGCACGGCGGTGCACTTTTCGATGGAGCCGGGCGGCGACATGGACTCGAGGATGGCGCGGAAGTGCTCGAAGAAGTCGTCGCGAGACACATGCTTGGGCGCGACGACGAGCGTGTCGATATCGGAGCCTGGCGGTGGACGTGTGAGCGAGAGAGGACAGAGATGGAGTGGAATGCAAGATACCTGGACTGTAGACACCAAGGCGATAACTGCCAAAAGTAAAGACCTTGCCGCCCGCGTTCTGCAAGACACTGTCGGAGAGACCCTTTGTCCTGCCGACATGCTTGACAAACTCGGTCGTGACCTTTTGGAAGGTGGCCAGGACAGCGACGCGCTTGTTGGTGTCTTCGGTGGCCTCGAAACTCTTTTGTTCCTTGAGCTCGGCGAGAAGAGCCTCGCTCAGGGCGAGCTCCTTGTCCGTGGGAAAGGCGGTCGAGACTGGGGGAGTGACGCCCCATTGGCGAGGAGCGGCCATGTTGTTTTCAAGAGTGCAGAGCTCAGGCGCAGTGTGTTGGTGGTGATGGTCGAAGTCAGACTGCCTTGTCGAGGAGCATGCTGCGGCAGACGGGTGCCTGGGGGAAGGGAAGCTGGTCGTCTGCTTGCCTCACGAAGACGTGAGACGGGGCAAAAGAGCGGAATCCAGGCTATCGGTTCTTGTGGTCGGTTTGCACAAAACAGCGACACAGACCGGCACGCGATAGAAAGATGGCCGGATGTCGTGTTTGTTGCTTGAAACGCTTCACTGAGCAGCGCCTCGTCATGCACCACGCACTTGGCCGCGCTTTGTCCGGCAAGCCCTCGGCGCCTGCCGAAGACAGCTTGCCCGCTTTCCTCTCATCAATCATCATACTCGGTCCGCTGCATACTCGAAGGGTAGGTACTTGTTGGCACTAGAACATCAATTCTTGACAAGCCATCCACCGTTCTGGACAGAAACAAACAAAGAACAAGAACTCATCAAGTAACACCATCTCACAGCCACAATAAACATCTCCTCGCATTGCTTCAATCTAACTCGCAGGGTATCTCCAAAGGCGCGCTCCGCCTCAAAACCAAATTGACCAAAACAGAGAGCTCTAACAAGCTCCATGGCGCATCCCTCCATCACATGTTCGTAAAGACGGGAGCCTTGACAAGAATCCCGCGCTCTCGAACGTGAGCTGCAATACCGACCGCCAGCCGCACACGATCCTCCTTGCCAGCCAAGCTGGTGCTGCTGCCGCCATTCAATTTTCCTTGTGCCGGGTGACCCTTTTTATGCCCTGTCAGAGCACTGAGCATATTGCGTCTGCGTGAATTCAATTCACTCGATGCCCGGTCGTTTGTCTCGGCCAGTTCGCTGTGCACGCTGCCTCGCTCGGCCTTTTCGTCAGCAATCGATGTCGTCAAGGCTGGAATACCAGACTCGATCTTCATCATGTCAGTGTTCAAGGCAGTCCCCGGAGGGAAATACTCGATCGTGACATCGCGACTCTCCTGAGGTAGATGGCCCAGCATTGCAACCGCGAGTTCACAGATCATGTTTGCTCCGCCCTCGAGATCAGACATGGGGGGATTGTCAAGGTGCGCCTCCAAGGCAGTGCGAAGCTGCGTCTTGAGCAAGTCGGTCATGTGCGCGCGGTGGTTCTGAGCCTCGGGCAGCCGCAAAATGTCCTGCATGGCCTCAAGTGTCGTCAATCGCCAGTTGACAACCTTGGACGTGAGGTACTCTTCGTCTTCGTGAACAGAGGCAGGTGCCGCGAAGAGGCGGATGTTGTTCTGCATTTGTTTTAATTGCATCGAGAGGGCCAGGTCAAGGTCGGGGTGGAAGTAACGATCGAAGACGTCCTCAACCAGCCATTTCGAGATGAAGGCGCGTCCGACTGCCGTCATCTCCTGCTTGCCAATGGTGATAGCATCCTTGTTGACGGCAGGGGTAAGCCAAGTCGGCACCGACTTCCAGCTCTTCCTAATACTGAAGGACAATTGTGCGATTAAGCCATCCAGGCGGTTGAAGCGGGTTGCGTACTCGCCGTCGTCGAGAGAAGTGCGTGATTGGGCGATTCTTTGGTGAGCGAGACTGTTTTGCAGCTGCTTGACTTGATCTTCCTTCTCAAAGTAGTACTTTTTGACCTTTTGGTATTTCTCGCCTGCGAGGATTGTTAGTATGGATGCATCGCCTGAGACATGTTAAGCGGCTTACGGAGTTCCTTGTGGTCGTTGAGCAACTGTCGAATCTGGTCCTCGGTCAATTCCTCGGCCTGGGGCTGGGGCGTCGAGCGACCGACGTCCTTGGATTGCTGTGGTTGTTGCTGCGACAGGATGGACGGGTCTCGTGGGGGAGGGGCGGTGCTCTGAGACGAGGCCATCGAGGGCTGGCGCGGGGGCTGCTTGTTTGGCGAGGTCGAGGTCGCGAGGTGGATCGGCCCGTCGTCGTGCAGCTTTGCGAAATTGCGCAGTGGTTGATATTGCGGCTGCTGCGGCGTGTCGTGACGGAACTGGGAGTGTGAGTGCGGCGAGGCCGACGACGACGAGGGCGTTGTGGCAGTCGAGTTCGGGACGCTGGGGATGACCTGGGCTGGAATGCGGGTGGGCAGCGGCTGGTCAGCAATGGCGTGGTCCGGGAGGGATTGCTGGCGTTGTGGCGGATGCTGCTGTTGGAGCTGCGCGGCTTGTTGGGTCTGTTGGTGGTTGAACTCGGCGTGCTGCAAAGACGACGATTTCGAGTGTTGGGCGTGGGCGTGCTGCGACGACAGCGAAGCTTGACGCTGCTCGCGGAAACCCTGTTCGGTGTTTAGCCGCTGCAACCTTCGTTGCATGAAGCGGTCCAGCGGCGCCCCCGAGTCCGACGACACCGACTCTGCTCCGTTGATGCTCATCGCGCCCGATCCTGCTTCAGCCTGTTGCTGCTGTTGCTGCTGCTGCTGCTGCTGCGATTGTGAGTCTGGTACCAACTGCCCCGGACTCCAGAAGTCTGACAGGCTGTTTCGACCGCCTACACTGTCACCCTCTGTATACTCGTAGATACTCGATGACCGCGACACCGAGTCAAATGTCTTGCCTTGCTGTGAATAAGTAGCAGGACGTGGTGCAAAGTGCTCAGGAGTCGATGATCTCTGTTCGCAACATGTCAGTCGTCAGCACATCGTCTGCGGCCTGCTTTCATACTGGATGCTGTGCCTCTGTCGTGTCGTACAACGGCTGGGCGGGCTGGTAGTATGAGTGTCGCTTGGGCACTGGATTGCTTGTTGCTTCTGATGTCGTGTCAGCCATGCGCTCTGAGCCGATTTCGATAAGAATTCACCCTGATGAGATGTCTCCGACACAGTGGAGAAGCGTTGGCTGCGCAGTCTGGACAGAAACCCAGGTCGACGGGATGGTGGGTTCGTTGGCGCTTTTTCTGGTTGTAGTTCTGTAGACATGGCTAGTCATTAGCTCAGTTCATCTCTTCTCGTCCAATCCTGGTGTTATATCCACATCTTTGCTATCCTCTTATAGCATCGGACGGCATGACACGCAGCCAGGATACGTACCGGGCGAAGCCTGCGGCGACAGGCTGTGGCCTTCAAAGGACTGCTGGGACTTGCGGTTCGGCCTTTTCTGCCAATGCAGTTTGGATAGCATTTGAATAGTCTGCTCCACCCTCGAAAGGGCTGCTGGGTTGCTGAACGAGCCGATGGTCTGGAGCGCACGCGCCGAGATTGAGCAGATCGAGGGGTTACTGGCACGCTGCAGCTCCACAGACCCAGGAAAAGCTAGCCTATCTGTGTGAACACCAACAAGGACAGAGCCTTCTCCTGTTACAGAATACCCTCTGATTCGACAACAAGGTCCATCTCCCTTTTTACTCAAAAATGCAGATCCTCGGCACGCGCTCTAATCTTGATCCTAAAGTACTCATCAAGTACATTTCACCGTCAGGCCGGACGCGTCTTACAGCATCCTTGGAGATAAAGTGCCTGATGACTTCTACAAGCTGACATTTACCTTTCGCGGCTGCGAATTGCTCCACTTGGCACGACAAAGACTAGCCATTTCATCCCTCTCCGAGCACGTAATCTTCCCTACTGGCTCTTGCAACCGGTCTGGCCTCTGCACTTGACTTGTATTCATGCACTCCTGCTGCAGGGCGTTCCTCCGTCGCCATAATCAATTCCGTATCTCTGCTCTGAACGACTCTTACTCGCTTGCTCGAGCACTCTCACAGCCCATCTTCGGCAGAGAAATCGCTCGTCCGACGCCCGTCTTCCGCTCGAATGAACATGTACATTATTCGCGGCCTGTAGACAGCTTCACACAGAGTCAGATCCACATCTCGGTCACCCTTGCTCACCACCTCTTTTCAGCCCGCCCGACCAAGAACGGCAAGGCCTTGCTCGTCCCAATCTGCGACTTCCATCTTGTGCAAAAGCCATGTCCCTAATTATAGACCTAGCAAATTACCGTTAAAAATAAGTTTGGACTTTGTCCCGCTCGTGGGGGAAACTGCCTCCCTGGTACTCGTTCAAATTCTCCGGCTTCGACAGCCCTCCTTTGCAACGGTATTCTCAGGTTCAGTGCCTTGTTGATGCTAACGCGAGAAGCTGTTTTTGACCTCCTCCGATACTGTGATGGCAGCTGTCTATTTCGACACTCATCTTTTCGACTGTCATCGAATCCCCGTTCCACCAAGATCCACATGAGCCATCGAAAGAGGATCGACATAGCCATTGATACGGGAGTCCAGCTAAAGGGTCATCATCCGCCTGCAACTCATTCTTGTCCGACCACTGCTTGGTCTCTAACGTGTGTGCCAATGCGAAGGATAAACCACATGCAGCAATATAATCGGAACGCAGGCCCCTTTTACAGGCCAGGCGAAGTATGAATATCAGGGCAGAACTGTCGCTTGACATATCAGACTCAATTATGCTGCATATTCTCACAAAGCATCCAGGCAGAAACTTTTGTCAGTCGTCGGCTCGGACCATACCACGTTTTTGAAACACTAGCCCATACCCACCAACGAAATCTGTAACACCCCGCAAGCTCCCAAACAGCATCTGAGCAACGGCCCAACGACGCGTCGCGCAAGTTGTGGCTGAGTGCTACGTATCTACTTGCCTGTGCCTCAAGCCTCTACTTGACATGGCAAACCATTGTAACACGCGGTAGTCGATACAACAACATGTACATGGACATAGTCTTTGCCCGAGCTCGGATTCAACTAACCCGTCAGCCGAAGGAAGCTGGAACCAGCTATTCGTCCATGATAATATCGCCAGAAAAGGACAAGACCCAGGCAAATAACAGTGCAAGGATCTACAACTATAGCCCCTAGAATACTACTCAAAGAGGCAACCGTGCCTGAGGATCCTCGCTTTTGTCTTCCCCGACGGCATGTCCTTACAGTGAACACCCGGCAATGAGGTAACGTGGCAGCTAAACAAGGCAGCGAACCCTCTCGCCTGGTGAATCGTGCGTAATTGGCGTGCTTCATGCTTCGCGTTGCCTGATGCTTCGCCCACCTGTGCAAGACATCGGAATCCCGGGGTTTCACTTGGCTCTCTCTATAACAGGCATCTATATTTTGTCAATTCACTCCCTTACTTGCTGTCCTTCATTCCTCTTGCTTGGTCATCTTCCTACGACGCTTCAGTACTAATTTCTCTGCGACCTTCTTCTCTACAAACGCAATCACCATCTCGAAAATCATAATGTTCATTCTTGGTCAATCGCTGGCTGCACTCGCGGCTGTTGCTGTCGCTCCTTTTGCCTCTGCTGCTCCCATCACCACAGTCTCGCGTATCGGTGCTTCATCGAATGGCATGGATATTCTGGACCTGCAAGTCCATGCAGCAATGTCGCTACAGAACTTGTCGGACAACACAACCATGATCTTTGTGGTGGACACGCACACTTCGAAAATCACCTGCAGTGGTTCATGGGCACCCGAAGGACCTTTCCCGGAAGGCGAATACGTACGTTACCTGCCTGCTCAACTCGCTGCTGTCGAGACAAGTTTGCTGATCTTGGCACCCGAAGATTCCCTGTGGAAACAGCACGCTGGGCTGGAACTTCAAGCAAGACACTTTCAAGGGCTTGGACGACTTTGTCCTGCAAATGGAATACACCTACACTGATGACTCGTGAGCCTCCATCCCAATTCCTTATCCAGAGTATTCTTCCGCTGACCTTTGTCTTAACAGTGTTGGCCCATACCCTTACAACAGAGTCACCGAGTTCAGCCACGCAAACATCACTTCAGACAACCTCGATTGCGCGGTAAAGACCTGCAAACAGTGCGACCACAACATCACAGCCATCGTGTATGCTGAGATTGCCTGAAACGTCCTTGTCCTCAGATACTCATTTGAGATGGGTCAAGGCGGCGGCCCGGATGCTGCAAAACCAAAATACTCTACTACTTCTTCTTCTTCTTCTTCTTCTTCTCAAAAGCGCGGGTTCTTTCTTCGCTCTGGCTGGCCACGACATTCTTCCTTACTTGTATATAGAGTTTCTTGTCACGATATCCAAGAACTGAACTTCCCACCTTCTCCATTGCGCACTTGCTCAGATTATATTTTTTCGGCGTTTGTTTGTTGTGTATGCATGTGCAGGTGTTACACCAAAAGAGACCAAGTGACGCCGGGTGTGACATCGAGGTTTCGTGTCTGAAACGTGCCAAGTATTCAATGTAGCGGAGAGTTTCACTCTATCGTGAGATGGAAAGCGATCTTAGGGGTCTAGTGATCATCATAAAACACCTTTACTGTCTTCCAGACATGCGACCTGGCCATATCTAGATGTCGATCATATCAGCAATTGTGGCGAAACATGAGGGTGTTCTGTAGAGAAATCATGGACATATTTTGTCCTCCGTGCTTATAAATCTGTCGTGGTCGAGAATCGTGGGAGTGATAAATTTGAGGAAGGAAGAAAGGCCAACCACCTCCTTTCGCCCATCTCCTCGAGACCAACAACCTCTGATTCAATGGCTCTCATCTCACGGCCGTCAATTTGACCATCAACGGCCTCTTGTCCCAGAGGACAAACACCTTCTGCTTCGCCCAGCCCCTACTCTCCTCTTCCAAGCTCATATTGAAATTGAAAAGCATCATTGTCAGTAGCAGGCGCATCTCATGGTAAGCCAAGTTCTTGCCAAGACAGTTCCTAGGTCCAAGACTGAACGGCTGCAGTGCAGCGAGATTGTCGCTCGCGTACTCTGGATCGCCTAGAAAGCGTTCGGGGACAAAGCTTGCAGGGTTCCGGAAGTTCGTTGTGCTTTGGTAGGTGGCCCAAGGATTGACGGAAACAGTGACGTTGCCTGGTACGAGCTTGCCAGCGATCGTGGCACCTCCTTCAGGTACTTTGCGTGGCAGTCCGCCAGGTATGGGTGGGTACATGCGTAAACCTTCTTCAAGACAAGCATTGAGATATGGCAATCGCGCCAGCTCATCTAAAGTGATATCAGTTTCCAGTGTGAAGGCGCCACGTATTTCTGCCATCAGCCTGGCCAGCTTATCTGGATTGATCAACAGATGATATGACAGACCCGAGAGCAGCGTCGCAGTCGTTTCCGTACCCGCAATCATGAAGAGGGTGGCGTTGATATGCATTTCAGGAAGCGACATGCCAGCAGTAGTGTCTCCCAGGCCATCATCCGATCGTCTCAAGACCTCTGTCCAGAGATCTGGTCGGTCAGGGTCACGAGCCAGACGGCGATCCACTCGATCGGCGGACCATTTCTCGTGCTGTCTCTGTTTGCGGCGCACGGATTCCGGTATGAGTTTCGGGAGAAGCCATGACATGACAGGCAGCTGTTTTATCGCTATGAATCTGGCAACGATCTTCATACTGCCGAATATGAGTTTGACCCAAGGCGCGTACCTGAAGAGAATGTCAATCGTTTTTCAAAGGCGATGATGGATGCCAGCTCACTCGGACTTTTCTAGCATATATAGTGGCTCGCCAAAGCTATGTCCGTCAATCACTGGCCGTTGACTGCTTGATACACGGCAACATACGTCAGATCTGACATGACATCGAATCTGCAAGCTATCAGTCGCCATTTGACAAAGATTCCTATTGACTTACGTGGTAAAGTTATAATACGAAACCATGTTGACTGCATTGTCCGTAGCAGCGGCTTCTTTCAACTTCGTCACCATCACAGTAGCCCATCGCTTGAGCAAAGGCTCTTGCTCTCGTAATGCCTGAAGACCACTCAGCATGCGGCCTCCCTAAGAGCTGAGTTTATCTGTCGAGAGAAGCATATCGCCATTACAGACCTTATCAGAAAAGCTATTTGCCAGAATTTGGCGCTGGCGAGTATGGTTGGGTTCGTCAGCAACAGCGATGTGCCTCGCTGCTTTGGGATCTGTAATGTAGAAATTGTCGTCTTTCTCAAATGTTTTGGTCTTACCACCAGTCCTGCGACCATAGATGACCTTCCAGGCAGTAGCATCATTGAAACTGAGTTCGCGTGAAGCAGTTCTTACGACGGGACCATACCGTTCGTGCAGCTTTTGCATGGTTTGGGTCTCAGAGCCTGTCCAAATCATGATTGCTTTAGGTATGCTTGATGCTGCCCATAGCTTTGGTCCTGGGATGTGAGACAGGGGACCTAGGAAGACGTCCCATGCTTCAAAAGCAATATAGAGAGTAAGAATCTGAAGCTATCAGATTTTAGCGGCAGAACATGTCTCAGGGTCGCATACCGTGAAGAGCAGGCCTATAAAAGTAAAATCGGAGGCATGAGGTATACGAAGCCATGAGCTGTCTTCCATGACAAACGGAACTGGATCTTGTGTGATAGAGATGTTGCGACGGCGGCGTTTGTCGATGACATGGATGAGCAGCCTTGTCCTTTATAGTCGAATGTTGTTATGTGGATGCCTTGGATTGTCACTGCATGCAGTGCTGACACCAGAGTAATTTACAACTCCGAGAATCAGGATGCAGCAGGATTCTTTGCGTCTACCATTGGCTGGCTCGAATCCTGTGTGCTGATGCATGACCTTGAGCGGGATAATCATGCAGCTTTGACGACGTTCGGGCTTGCTACGCATCGCCGTCACACTGCACGATGAAGCCCGCACACCCATGATTCAGACCAAGTCTTGCGGCGCACCTTTTCTGCATCTCAGTTTAGTTGTTCATGCTGAGTGGCCTGATGGAAGGAAAGTTGTTGGTCAGGCAGTGACAGCCCAGAACTTTGTGCCGTTTGCGCGGTTTCTCGCCCAGCTTGCTCTGCGCAAAGCCGTCATCAGTCAAATCACTCGACCCTCTCGCGCTGCTTGGCCGCCATGTAATTCTTACTGAAAGTCACTTGCATGTCTGAACAGAGACTTATGAATGCTTGGAGTTTCACTTGAGTCGATGGTTCTTTCCCGGCCCAATTGCCGTGTGCTGCCTCTCCTGCTGATCACCCCGCCCAAAGCTCTGCCGCCTCCAAGATCTGCACTTCATCGTGAGCTGTTCAACACGGAACTCGTTTGGCGAGCTCTTTGCACACAAGCAGCCGACTCTAGCGAAGACAGCAAGCGGTGGACAGTGAACAATTTACCGACGACGGCGACATGACGCACTCTAGCCCGCGTCGCCTCGTGTATAAGTCGACGTGTCCACCATGATCCTTTAGCTTGACCTCCAGCGCACAATTCGAGTTCCAGCCGAGTCAACATGCTATCACAGACCCTCGGACTAGCTGTCCTCACTCTGCCTTTGTTGGCCGAAGCGAGGGATTGCTCAAAAGCTGCCTTCCAAAAGATCATTCCGTCCAACTCAACCTTCAACTATGTCACCAAAGTTGCTGAAGGCGGAACATTCACGGATGCTTATGCCAACGGCAATGCTACTGGTCTGCCCGAAGGATGTGCTGTGAGCGTCAAGGTCCCTACTCCCGGCAACTCGTCTTACAACATGGCCATTTACTTGCCCAACAAATGGAAATCGCGCATCATCACGACTGGAAATGGTGGCTACGGAGGCTTCACCAACTGGCAAGATCTTGGTGTCTACTCGCACTACGGCTTCTCTGCCATCACTACTGTAGGTCATTACACAATGATCTGTCTGTGGTGTACAACTAACGCCCATGCAGGACACGGGTCACGACAATCCCAACCCATTGGACTCGACTTTTGCTCTCAACAAGGGTTCGCTCGAGAACTGGGGTTGGCGCGCCATGCATGGTTCGGTACTGATTGGAAAAGCCTTGTCTGCTGCGTACTATGGTGAAACTCACAAGTACTCTTACTACTCCGGATGCTCGACAGGAGGTCGCCAGGGTCTGAAAGAGATGCAGGTTTCGCCAGAAGCATTCGACGGTCTTTTTGTAGGAGCGCCAGCTTGGTGGATTCCGCACTTGGGCATCTACACTAGCCAGGTGACTTTGGGCAACCTGCCCCCGGACTCCTCTCGTCACATCTCTGCGGCATTGGCCAATGTCATCAACGATGAGATCCTCAAGCAATGCGACCCTCAAGACGGAGTTACTGACAATGTTATCATGAACCCTGAGGGCTGTGTCTTCAACCCTCTGACTCTGCTCTGTGAGGGAGCATCAAACACCTCTACTTGCATCACGCGTCCACAACTTGACACTTTGTACAAAGCTCTGCACGACTGGACATACTTTGACGGTACCTTGATCTTCCCTGCACCTAGCTTGGGTACGTCTATTGCGGCCTATATCGGAGACTCGCCTGATCCAAACCCAATGGGAACTGGAATGATAGAACATATGTTGTTGAACACCACCACGCCCTACGATTGGAGCACTTTCAATGAAAGCGTAGTTCGTCTCGCCGAAGCCATCGACCCCGGCAATGGTACTCCAGACGACTATGACTTGTCTGCCTTCCAGAAGAGAGGTGGCAAGGTCATTCATTGGCACGGCGAAGCCGATCCTGTCATTCCCTTCAGATCAAGCACATACTTCTACAGCCAAGTTGCTTCTTCCGTCGCTCCTCACGGTATCGAAATGGATGACTTTTACAAGTTTTTCCCAATCGCCGGCATGAGCCATTGTTCGGGTAGCCAGTATTCGCCCTGGTACATTGCTGGTGCGAGTCAAGGTTTGACCAACGTCAGCCACGGTGTCCCTGGCTTCGAGGACTCGCAGCACAATGGTTTGCTTGCATTGATGCGCTGGGTCGAAAATGGCACTGCTCCGGAGAAATTGGTTGCGACCAAGTACAACGACGACAACCCTGCAAAAGGTGTTTACCGTCAAAGACCTCTCTGTCCCTTTCCCAGTCAGCCTGTCTACACTCATGGAAAAGTAGATTCCGCGAGCAGCTGGAAGTGTTCCTGAATAGCGTCGTGAATCTAGGGCTTGTCAGAATCTAGGCTGTCCAAGATAAATACACAAGTGTTGAGATAAGTACGTAAATCTTAAAAATCTGTTTAACCATGGACGCCCGTACAATACGCGCTTTCGTCTAGTCCAAGATACTCGAACAGTCCTCAGTGGCTCATCGGGTATATTCCGGGACTCAAATCGATGGCGAGCTCTCGCATCATACAGGATCCAAGGACCCGCAGGCTATATTGACGAACCAGACAGACAGACGCAATCAAAGTTTGTCGTTGAGAGGATTGCGAGCTTTTGCATCATAACAATGGTACCGATAGTTCACATATCCAAAGCCTTGGAAGCTGTTTGTACCCCTGGAAATCGGTTTGTATATGATCATGGTTGCCGAACGTCCTTGGGTATATGCCTTACTCTGATTGACTCGACACGAAGAGATGTCTGCGAATGAAAAAAGCTCCGGTGTTTTGGCTGCTCAAGTGGTGGAGAGTCCAAGTGATGATGGCTCCTCGAAGGCTGTCCGCAAGCGTAAGTGATCACTCTTTCTCGAATCAAACATCTTCGCACGCATGGCCGTCTCTTGAACCTGACTAGGTATAAGACACATTCTGGACATGCGTGCTTGCTTTGGTATCCTATCTATAGCATATTGCACATGCTCGTGTTTTCCTTCAAGACGAAGCAGCATTTTGCATGGCACCCTTACTGACCAAATTTCCTATAGCAACATGGTATCGGTCTACCTTCTGGAACGCCTTCATCCTAGGCATCTGCAACTTCTTAGCTCCCGGTATCTGGGGCGCCATGAATTCGCTCGGCGGCGGCGGACAACAGTCACCAACACTCGTCAACACCGCCAACGCCTTGACCTTCTGCCTCATGGTAGTAACCTGCTTTTTCTCATCTGTGATCGTACGCTGGGTCGGCGTCAAATGGGCGCTCATAATCGGAACGTTGGGCTACTGCCCCTATGCAGCCGGCCTCTACGTCAACAACCGCTACGGCGACGGCTGGTTCGTTCTCCTCGGCGCCGCTCTCTGCGGTCTCTCGGCCGGCGTCTTCTGGTCCGTCGAAGCCGCCATTGCGCTCGCATACCCCGAACCCCACAACCAAGGCCGCTTCCTGGGATTCTGGCTGAGCTTTCGGCTTGGTGGACAGATCCTTGGTGGAGCTATTAACCTTGGCGTCAATGTGCACAACAACAAGGCTGGCGCTGTGTCGTATCATGTTTTTGAGGCTTTTATTGCGCTTCAGGCTTTGGCGCCTTTTGCAGGCTTATTGCTGAGTCCGCCGGACAAAGTACAGAGGACGGACGGCTTGCCTGTGCGCTTGAGCATTGGCAATGGCATTTCGCACGAGCTCAAGGAGATGGCCAAGTTGTTTTTCAGCAAGCGCTTTCTTCTTGTCGTGCCATTGATCGCACAAGCGGTTTATGCAGAAGCCGTCTTCTTTACCTTCCAAGGCTTGTGGTTTAGTGTGCGCGCTCGAGAGCTGGGATCCTTTCTCTCTGGCATTGTTGCAGTCACTATGGGCAATTTCCTGGGCAGATTTCTTGATTATACCAAGTTTAGTCTCAAGGCTCGGTCTCGTGGTGCTTTTGGGACAATCTTGGGTCTTCAGGGTGCTTGGTGGATCTGGGCCACCGTCCTGGTCACCGAATTCGACAAGACGAATCCTACTTATGACTGGGTGGATGCCGGGTTTGGCGAAGGGTTTGCGTTGTTCTTGTTCTGGGTTGCTGGATTTCAACTCAACTATCTGTTCCTGTAAGTCTTTTTGCTTGCCTTGTTGGTGCGATAGTCTGCGTTCTGCAGTGCAGAGCACGCTACAACGGCGAGAATGCGTTCTCGATATAAGAGTCTCCAAACTGACTAGTCACAACAGCTACTTTGTCGTCGGAAACCTCGCCGCGTCTCAGGAAGAATTGATTCGCATCTGCAGTCTGCTCCGCGGTACAGAATCCGGCGTCCAAGCCGTCAGTGTAAGTCCTCTTGCCCCCTACCCCGTACCCATTTCCCACCCTCTTCTCCTCCGCCCCAACCAAGGAAAACTTCATCGCTGATATGCAAGACAGTATGGTCTAGGCAGTGTATCAAGCATGGCGCGCACCGGAAACATCTACCTCAACTTCGGGCTTTGGGGGATCTCCTTGTTGCCAGCCTGGCTAGTGGTCCGCGAGATTGGAGTTTCATCGGGGAATCCCAAGGTTAGTCGTGAGGGAGCGATACAGCAAGACAGCGATTAGAGGTTTGGTCTGCGGTATTGCTGCTGCCGATGGAAACGTGAATACATGCCAGTCTACCAGAACGTGTGGAGGGACTTGGGGCTGGTTTTGAGATTCAGTCATTACGAGTAGCAAATAGTCGAGATAGGAGAAAAGACTGTACCCTTTGGGGCTGGCGCGAGCTACAAGAGCACCAAATGAGTGTTTACGGCGATACAAGCTTGCTCAATCCATACTGTGTATACACCGCCAGTACCTATGGGCATATTTCCTAGCATAACCTTTTTCTTTACATATCTATGAACAATTTATTGCATAACCGCTGATCAAGGTCCAGCCACACAAGCGTGTTTCAGATTGTTGATCCCCACCCCGCCATGGACCCCCTAAAATAGTGACAGACGCTTGAAACTCCCAGCATGCAAAAGGCTCACCAACCTCTCGTTTTGAGCCACGTCATTGATAGCTAACAACGATCTGCTTGTTTGACGCCATATGACTAGGTAGCACGTATATAAAACCCAAGGACAGCTGGCAGCCCAGCTAGCTTCGCTCCTCAATTTCTCTTCTTCCTCATCATCACAAACCAAACATATCGAAATACACATCAAGAACTAAAATACCAGAAACCCTACTTCGAGAAGAAATGTCCGACTACAACAACCGCGACTACGACGAGAATGCCGCCCGCTTCGCCGGCGAAACCGTAGGCAGAGCCGGTAAACAGCCCCTCCCCCTTCCCCTTCTGCTCCCCCTAACCCTCCACCTTGCACAAGACTAACACTCCAAAAAGAAGGCACCTACGACCGCGCCGACGCAGCCTTCGACCGCCAAGAACAACGCATCGGCGACTCCTTCCGCCGCGACGAGCAAGCCGTGGAAAACGCCCCTGAGAACATCGCTCGCTACGCCGAACAAGGCTTCACCAACACCGTCCAAGGCGTCGAGAACATTCCCTCAGACATTGGATCCGGTCTACGTAGCGCGGCAAACTGGATTGGCGAAAAGATTGGTGGAGCCGAGAACGAGGGTAGACGTGCCGAGCAAGGGATTGAGAATCGATATGATGAGGCTGAGCAAGGGGTTGAGAATAGATACAATGATGCTGAGCAGGATGTTGATCGCTTTGGTCAGGGCGTCAAGAATAGATATAATGATGCCGAGCAGGATGTCGATCGTTTCAACCAGGGCATGGAGAATTCGTATGACCAGGGTGAGCAGCAGGGAAGACGTGATGGTTGGTAGAGGACTTGCTCAAACATTCACCAAGCTAGAGTAGCCATATGACACTGAATCACCAAAGATACAGATACAGTTGTATACGACAAGACTTTCTGGTCAAACAGGTATTCCAGGGCTATCAATTCTAGCATCTGTCACAGGAAGAGAATATCCGCCTCTCAATCGCCTCATCAACCAATATATCGCTTCTTGTCGCTCACCAAGTTGTTCAGCTTGCGAATCTCGGTCCATCTGCTCCAGGACCCCGTCTCAAGCAAATTCATACGTCTGAACTTTCCAGAAGGATTGCCAATGACCACAGGCTTCCAGTCTTGATCTGCCTTTGCGTCCATACTGCCTCCTCCACGAGAACCAAAAGCACCATTCGGAATGACTTGCACAGACCTGAAGCGCCACATGACGAGTGAAAGCAGCATGGTCAGCCCCAGCAGGATGCCAACTGTGACTCCAGTTGCCGCCTGCGCTCCGAGAGCTCGCGTCACAGTGCCACTCACAGCAGTTGCGGCCGCTGCAACAAAGAATCCCAGTCCCTGGGCGGCAAAGATGCCAGCACATACACGTGGGTATGAAGAGTAGTTTGTGCGTCTTCTGCGTGTGGTACTCTCCATACTCGACAGGCGGTGCTTGCTGTTGACTCCGGGCTGGAGATCGCTTGTGTCGAATGCTTCCATTGCCAGACCGATGCACTCTGCGACGGCAAGACATGAGAGGAACCCAATGATTGCGGCCAGTATAGTGGGTCCAGCCGGTCTGATACTGCGTCCAGGAGATGCCAGAACATATGCAAGCCCAGCAATGGGCAAAGCAAAAGTAAACAAGCATCGTCTGAGTAGATGCGACGACCAAGTAACGCGTGGCTCAAAGGTACCACTGTCGGTACGCATGGGTTGGACCCTGTCGCGAGAAAAGACATTGGCTTTTGTCAATGGAACAGCGAGTGCTGCACCTACTGCAACAGCAAACACAGCTAGTCCGATATACTGAGGTTGCCATCCGTAGTTTCGAGAAAGCAGTGCACCGAGGAGCTGTATCTTGTCAGAAGACCTGTTACAACCGTGAGGTCCGACGATGACTTACCAACGTGATGAGTACGACCAATGCATAAATCCAAGCCAGATAGACGGCGAGTACAAAGAACCCGAACTGGCAGAACATGTGACCCATGAGTCTCAGACCAGCCCAGACCTCTTGGTACCAGTACTTGGGGCCGTCTTGATCCATGTGCAATTTAACTTCTCCGCGCGCTACACGTTTCTTGAGCTTGTCCTCCTCGTCTAGATACTTCAAGACAGATCGACGATATGGAGCACGGCGTGTCTCGGGTGCAATGACGTTCATCAAGATGAAGAACGAAAGCAGAATGACAACAACGTAAAATCCCCAGGCAGGAGCGAGGCTCTGAGTGATCGAGGCGCCAATGAGGAACCCAAGAGCCAGGGATCCGACGAAGCACCATGACCAGACGCCTAACCAGATGCCCATACCTCCTCCTTGTCGTCGAACGTCATCGTAAACAACAATCTCTTGATGCGGGTTTCTTGATTGGAGCGAGGCACCAAACAGATCCAGCAGGGTCGACAAGAAGTTGATGTGTGCGAAGCCAAGGACAAAGCCGAGAAAAAATCGAGGAAGGAGTAGCCCAACAAGAGCTCTGGTCAGATGTGGACCTGTAGCGAATGCTGTTGCAATCGATTGAGGAAATTGGAGCGGGATGGCGATTGTTAGAGCTGCCAAGGTGTAAGGTCTTCTGCCGTGAAGAAGTGGCAGTGGCCAGAAGAGCAGTGTAGTAATTCCCATTCCGATGTAGAGGCTGGGAGGATTGTCAACATCAGAATATGGAACATCGTTCGGGACCAGCAGTTTTCCATTAGTGGTAGATGGCCACTATGCGTAGCTACTTACAGCACGTTTCCCAAAATCACACGATGATGCTCATCTCCTAGTTTGTACTGAATCTTGGGTACTTCACCAGCCTGTATCTGTCAGTCAGCGTTCAACGAAACACACACTCAGAGAAACAACGCACGTAGATGCCAGCAATTAATCCTACAAGCATTGTGTTGAGGCAAGCAATGATGGCCGTAATGCGCTTGCGGCCAATCTTCCACTCCCTGGCGATGGGTGAACGGCGATACCTGTGGAAGCGAAATCCTTGTTCGTCCTTTAGACTGATATGGTTCTTGCGTGGATGCTTCAAGCTTAGGTCTGGTGACGGGACGTTTGCTGGTGGAAGCTGACCAGGCACAGGAGGTAGTACGGATTGGGCAGGAAGACTCAGTTGGCCAGATACGCCGGGTAGAGCAGGTTGTGAGGATGCCGGTAGAGCTACAGGTACCTCTCTACGCTCCGGAACGTGGTAGTATGACGACTCAAAGATACGGCTTGCACCGGCTTTTGGCTTCCATCTTTTGGCTGGCGCTGGAGGGCTGGCAACTGGATACCGAGCTGGTGAGTAATCTGGAGTGACATAGTGCCTCGGATCATAGACAGCATATGACACCGCTGGCTGAGGCGGCGGCGAAGGTGTGCTTGATAGCTGAGGGTCAGATCTAACAGGTCGAAGCGATCTTCTCTTTGGTACATCCGGGATTGAGAGTCGAATAGGCTCATGTGGGATCTGCTCTGGCGTCTTCACGGAAGCGTCTTGCGGAATGACTGGGGGCAAGACGATACCATTGCTCTCCCCGGTGGGTGGTGGTGATACCTTCTCGTCTTGACTGACTGGTCCAGGCTCTGATCCGCCTCGGAGATCACGACGAGTCGAAGATCGCTTAACGTAAGCCCAGTCATGGGCGGCAGAGCTGGTTGCCAACTTGGAGTAGGCCTGAGGTGGAGTCTGAGTCATGGAAAAGTCCTCCGAAGACTGAGGCCCAGCCACTGCTTCTTGAGATGCAGGGCGTTTGCCTTCACGCTCGAATAGCGGGCTGGCAATGGGATGCACCGTAGACTGCTTTCTGATTGAGTAACGCGGGACAGGGGAGACAGCAGAAGGGACTGGAGCAGATTCCAAAGACAGCCCAGTCTTGCTTTTGGTGTAAGCGACGGGTATGTTGACGTTCGAAGGCATTGGCTTTGGTTGCATGGACGAGGCGTTGGACTCGATGTCTGCGTCAGAGTCGGAAGCTTGATCATACTCATCGGATGAAAAGTATTCGTCGCTTTCGGTATCGTCGATGCGGAGTGGAGGAGCCATGTGTACAGTGCTCGACTTTCGAAGAGCAATCTTGGCCTCATCGAGGATGTGAGCGACTTCTTGGGTCCTGTTGTTCTGAGCAGCGTCTTGGGCGACTGTCAAGGCCTCTTCCATGAGATTGTGAAGGCCGGTCACTGCACGCTCGAGGTTCTTTCTGTCCTTTTCGGTCGATGTCAATGAAGATGAGGGCGGTGATTGTGTCTTGGGTGAGACGTCAGGAGAGCGGAAGGCCACAGTGTTACGAGCTGTGGATGTCGCAATACCTCGGACTGTCGGCTTGCGAGAGATAGTACCATCGTTGTAGCGTCCTAGGTTAGACGGGTCCGGCGATGGTGTAGAGATGAGCGGCTCAGGTGGAAGTAGTGGGCCTAGACTCGAAGTTCGAACAGGAATCTTGATTTCCAATTCGGACAGGGGGACCATTGGCCATGTAGGCGGTTTACCCGATTGCGACGAGGAATAAGACGAAGGAGTATACATAACGATGCTGTATGTGATGATGTGTTGTATGGACGAGGAGGAGAGGTGTGTCGACGATTTAGACAAGGGAAGTGCCAAGGTTCGATGCTGCTGCCGTTTGGTGAAAGTCGGTTCACACGGTCGTGACTGCCTCAGCTGGAATGTTAACGAGAATTGGCACGAGTTTCCTTCCAAGCCCCGAAACATGGCAGTCACAGAACCATCGGACTTAGCTGTTGGATTTAGTTTCAGAATATTCACAGGTGAGCGGAGGTCGAGCACAGAGACAACTGCATATACATGAGCATTACTCTTCATATTTGACGTCGCCCTTGCTGACATCCGGATACACGTCAAATCTTCTCTGGGTATAGATTGGGATGCCCTTTCTCGTTTGCTCGATGGTCTCTCCGTCCAGCTCAGCATAAACAATGTCTTCCTTCTCGTCTAGTTCACCCAGAACCTCGGCGTTCGGGTTGACGATCATGCTGTGACCCCAGGCATTGTAGTCGGCAGTCATGTCTCTGGCGGGCGAGCAGAGACCGACGTAGACCTGGTTGTCCATGGCTCTAGCGCGGGCTTGGAGTTTCCAATGCAGTTCACCAGTGGTGAGGTTGAAGGCGCCAGGGTAGAGCAGCAGGAAAGCGCCCTGTCTCGCAGCAACCATGGCCAGCTCGGGGAAGCGAATGTCATAGCAGATGGCGACGGCAATCTTTCCGTACTCGGGCAGATCGACCAGAGTGACCTTGTTTCCGGGACTCAGAATCTCGCTCTCTTGAAATCTGATCTTGCCGGGGATGTCAATGTCGAACAGATGGACCTTTCTGTGGGTGGCCAGCAAGGAACCATCGGGGCCGAAGACGAGACTTGTGTTGTAGTGTTTGTCTGTCTCTTTGAGGTACTCGGGAATGCTACCTCCGATCAGGTAGGACTTGGACTCTTTGGCCAGAGCGGACAGGGCATGGAAGGTGGGCGATTGTGCCTCTGTGGGCGGTGAGGGCTGGAGGGTCTCGGCGTATTTGGGAAAGTATTTGGTGCCATAGGGCGAGTTGAAGCACTCGGGCAGGACGACAACGTTGGCGCCCTTTGATGTTGCCTCGAGGACCTTTGACCTTGCGCGTGCGAGGTTCGCGGCCTTGTCGGCGCCTGCTTTCTGTTAGTCATGCATGAGGGCTAGAGATTGTTGGCTTACCGGTCGACAGCTGGACACAGGCGAGTTTCAGGGGCTTCTTGAGTAGTTTGGCCATGGTTGGTGTGCAAGAAGAAAGGGAGGGAAGTGGGTGATTGTTAAAAGGCAGCCGGCGAGTACCCCAAAAGGCATATGACGTGCCCCACCTTGGGCTTATCGATAGACCAAGAGTTGGAGCAGCTCCCCAACGCCAAGGCCGCAGCTCTTTCGGCAGGCAGCTGCAGCTACAGCCTTCGCCGAAACATTACAAGCCAAACAACACACGCCCAAACATGCCGCTCGCCCGTCTTCGTGTCCCTACGAGGGTCTTCTCCCGTCGCATGCCATCGCGACTGGCCTCAACCACTGCCAGACCGCCGCTCAAATACAAGGGCCGCATCCCCAACCCCGCTTCACCACCGCCAGGTCCCGGCGAGACAAGGACTCCCGACTCACAAAAAGAGACCGACCAGGCTCGCAAAGCCATCATCGATTCAATCCAGCACGATCGAAGCAGGGACTACAAGAAGAGATACGCGTCGGCCCTCTGGAAATGGACCTTTATCATCTGCGGCACCCCCATCGCCATTGTCCTCACGCCATACTTGTACAAGAGAGGTGTGCACACTTTCTATTATCAAAAAATTGTGAAGCAACGCTGACATTACTATGCAGTCTTCCTAGGCGAAGAACGAAAGAGGCTTGTGGTGGACGACGACGATGACGACGAAGACCTCGACTAGACAGAAATCACCAAGCACAGTGTCCTCCGTCGATACGCATGTCGCTGCCTGTCATGAAAGAGCTGGCGTCGCTGATCAGGAACACGGCTGCTCCACGGTACTCCTCGGGCTTGCTTAGCTTGCCCAGCATGTTCTGTGTTGGCCATTCGCGACGTCTTTCCGGGTACTTGACGAACAGTGCCTCGACCATGGCTGTCACAATGTATCCGGGTGAAATGGTGTTGACTCGGATTCTGTGCTGGCCCCACTCACTCGCCAGGTTGCGAGACAACTGGATGACCGCTGCCTTGCTCGAGTTGTATGCTGCGCAAATCAATCCCTATCGAATTTCGTTAGCCGACTTCTTGAGAGACAAAGATGTCAAGCACGCTTACCCTGTTGGCTACGGTACCGCTCATCGACGCAATGAAAGCCATGGATCCGCCGTTTCCATGCTTGATCATCTGCTTGGCCACTGCCTGCGCTGTCATGAAGACACCCGTCACGTTGACCTCGAACATGGTGTTTGCGTCCTTGGCCGTGTACTCGAGCGCTGTCGTCTCTTGCTGGATACCTGCTGCTGCCACGAGCCCATCCATACGGCCCTCCTTGTTTGAGATGTCTTCGATAATCTCGTTCAATTGTGGCACATCGCGAACATCAATCTGGCGGTAGTGGAACGTGGTGCCGAGTTCCTCAGCCGCCCGTCTTTGGATGCGGTAAAAGTCCTCGCTGGGCTCAGGAAGGCGGTCCAGAGCATATACTGTCGTCTACGTCAGCCGCCGAATCTGCCTTTCTCCGCCGAACAATCTCACCAGTTGCACCAGCCTCGAGCAGAGCCTCAGCCTGCACCAGTCCTAGTCCACGTGCGGCGCCAGTCACCAAGACCACCTTGTCGTTGAGCGCAAACTCTGGCAAGCGCTTGGTGGTTCCCAGGTACGAGCCAGCGCTGTAGTTGTTCTTCAAGGCCGCCGACTCATCTGAAGGCGGTTCCGGTGCACCACGACCAGAGACGATGGGGTTACCCTTGGGTGGGTTCTTCAATTGGTCAAGATCAGACTTTGAGGCATTCTGTTGGCGGGCAGAAACTGCGAAAGTGCGAATGGAATTGGACTTTGCTGCGCCAAACGTGGCACGAGCAATGCGCGAGGATATTCTGAGTGAAGCCATTTGGAGGGTCAAGAGAGGAGATGGGGGCTTTTCGAGCAAAGTGTAATTGAGGAAGAAGGAAATAGGATGCAGAGTAGTGGCAGCGACGCAACGACCCCGCTGCTCTTTTTATTGCAGCCCCTCTGTCCGTCATGATTGCGCTTGGCTTCCCTTCTTGGTTGTCCGAGACGCTGCTCCTCGTTCCGGGCCTTGCTGCAATGGACGGCGAGCACGCGCCATAAGCAACGGTAGCTGCAACCAATACACTCCATTTCTTTTTCAACAGATCTCAGTGAAGAGTCAATCCTCTGCTTCATGCTAAGCTTGAATCTTGCCATAAATTCCATCTTGCGTGGCTTCCGCGAGCTTTTAATCCAAGCCAGCAAGCAGATCGGCACATAGACTTTTGGGAGATGGTCGACCAGGCCGTTTGGCGGGATGGGTGCGGAGGAGAGATGCGGGGAAAAAAGTGGCAGCTCTCGGATTGCCTCTTTGGGATGTTCAGTCTTCTAGGGCTGGCGGTTGGCGGGCGCCGAAGTTTACCTGGATGGGAGCATGTCGCTGTCTATATCATGCCATCGCTTTCCTGCTCATGTTTGTGGATCGGGTAAAGCATGCTATTGCGGTGAGTATCAGCGGCGGCATGGCTGTACGCATGAAACAAGTTGCTTGCAGGACAATGGACGTATGATAGTTGATGTGTCGGCTTTGTGCTGGACAAGGCGTCTTGTTGTCCTCGCTTTGGGACATGCATGTGAGTAGTTGGCGAATCGCATGAGCAATCCCCAAATGGGTCGTATCCTGCACTCATTCGCGTCTCTAATACTCGTTTCTCAATATTTGCCAACCACACGAGCGCGGTCCTGGTACGAGTAGAGCTCTCAGGCAGCAAGGCACGTGAAGACGCGGAGTGGGCCGTGTCAGGGTCGACCGAGGCCGGGCGTTTCGAACTCTCGGGCAGCGACTTTGATCATCCGACGAGAATAAACTTGAGGAAAGAGCGACGTTTAGGCCAACTGCGTCGCCCGCCGGCGATTGTGCATCGCATCGCATCATGTCGACCCTCCATCCCGCCGCCGACATGGAGGAGGTCGAGGATGAGCTTATATTTCAACAAACACTTCTGGACACGCTGGACCCCAACGACAGCAGCAGCAGCGAGCGCAGGCAAGAGGTCGAACTGTCCATCATGGATCTGGAACGGCGCATGGCTGCCTGCAGCAATGCTGCTCCCCCTTCGTCACAATCAGAGAGCCATCCTTCATACGATGCGCCCGGCGCATACCCTCAGTCTGACGCCAGCGACATGGACCAGGACTTGCCGGCCTTGGACGCCTCACTCGTCCAGCCCAGTCCGAGCAGGAACGCCCAACTCAAGAGGAGCCGTGACCAAATATCGCCACCGGCCAGCTTCGACAGGAACAAGAGACCCGCGCCTACTCCCATGGGTCCGCCGAGTCAGCGCCCGCTCAGCCAGGATCGTCGCACCGCCTACTTGGAGAGACAGCGCCAGATCGAGGCCACCGCTCGCCAAAGAAGAGAGTCTGTCGCTGCTGACGCCGACTTTGCCTCGAGACTGAGCCAGCAACCCTCGTCATCGCCCATCGCCGGCCCGTCGCGCAATAGCCTGTACTCGCAGCCCGACATGTCGCCCAGTAAGATGGCCCCGGTCTTTAGGCCCCCAGGCTACAGGCACAACCCGCCTCCGCAATCGCAGACTCCCGCACGGTATCCCGACGCAGGCCAACCACGCGTCAAGCCAGAAGCCCACTCGAGTCCTGGATACAGCCACTCTGCCAGACCCGTCAAGCCCGAACCATATCAACATGCTACTCCCTCGATCAGCCGATATGGCGGTCCCCACCCCATGGTTATAGACTTGACTGGGGATGATGAATCCGAAGTTCAACAAACCCAGATTCAAAGACTCAAGTCACACCCAGCCGAGGAAATGCGCCGTCGCCATCTTTGGGAACAGAACAATGCTATCAGCGCACAACACAAGCAAGAGATTTTGAAGCGTCAGCGACAGGAGATCGCTTTCCATCAACAGCAAGAAACCGCCCGTCAGGCAGAGGTGGCTATGCGAGGCTCTCAGGATCCGGCTCGTGACATGGTCGATCAGGCTAACCGCCGCCGCCTCGAACAATGGCAACAGCACGTCGCTGCAATTCAAAGATTCAATTTTCAGAACCCGCATCAGCCCCGCCCTCTTCCAAACCACGTACCCTACGCCTATCCGCCTCCATCCATCATGCGCTCGTCCCAGCAGCCTGTGCCACGCGCCGCTCATGACGACCTCGCTCAATTGGGCGGCCTAATCAACGGACGCGGCAGACATACACACTTCGATTCGGATGATGATGAACTGCAGTTTCTACGTTCAACGACAATCCAGCCTCCAAGCTGGGAAATCTATGATCCCGACAGCGCCGATACCAAGGAGGAGCTTCGTAAACTGATGGAGAACATTCAGCCCGACGATGCTTCAAAGATTGCCAACGAAGAAGACGTACCAGTCGAGGGTCTGACCATCAAGCTCAAGCCTTACCAATTCGCTGGCCTCGAGTGGCTCCAGAAGATGGAAAATGGGTCCAACAAAGGTGGTATCCTTGCAGACGACATGGGACTGGGTAAAACTGTTCAGGCCATCTCACTAATGGTCACAAACCGCTCAGAGGACCCCTTGAACAAGACTACTCTCATCCTCGCACCTGTTGCGCTTCTACGTCAGTGGGAACAGGAAATTATGACGAAAGTGAAGCCTGGTAGACACAGACTCAACACGTTCATACACCATTCGAGCGCCAAGAAGAAGGCCCACAGGGAATTGCGCGACTTTGATGTTGTTCTGACTACTTTCGGTACTATTGCTGCCGAATTGAAGAAGATGGAAAAGTATGAGATGCGCAAGAAAGCAGACCCGATGGCTCAGCCCAGGGACGATGAAAAATGTATGTTTATTGGACCCGACTGTAAGTGGTACAGAGTCATTGTCGACGAAGCACAATGCATCAAGAACAAGACCACCAAGACTGCTAGAGCTGCCTTTTATCTCCAAGCTCGCTCTCGATTCTGCATGACAGGAACCCCCATGATGAACAGTGTCGAGGAATTGTATTCTCTTATCCACTTTCTACGCATCAGACCGTACAACAACTGGAACACTTTCAGGACTGATTTCAACCAGCCTTTGAAGAGCAGCAACGAAGCCGCCCGCCAGATGGCCATGCACAAGCTGCAAGCATTGCTCAAGGCCATTCTCCTTCGTCGCAACAAGAAGACAGAAATCAACGGTCGTCCTATTCTCAACTTGCCAGAAAGACGTGTTGAAGAAACCAATCCAGACTTCAGTGAGGATGAGCGCAACATCTACATTGCCCTTGAGACCAGTTCCGCAGTCAAGTTCAACAAATATCTCAAGGCTGGTACGGTCAGCAACTCCTACATGCAGATTCTGGTTCTATTGCTTCGTCTCCGTCAAGCATGTTGTCATCCCAATCTCATCAAGGATCTCGGCATTGTTGCTGCGACTGCTGAGATCACTCAAGATACGATGGACGAAATCTGTAGGAACCTTGACCCAAACGTCATCACTCGCATTAAGGAAGCAAATGGCATATTCGAGTGTCCTGTATGCTACGATGCCGTGGAAAATCCTGCAATCTTCACTCCTTGTGGTCACGATACATGCCCGGACTGTTTCTCCAGAATTGCCGACCCTTCCAATGCACTTGCCGAAGGAGATGAAGGACGAACTGCCAAGTGCCCTGAATGCCGCGGTCCCATCAACACGAAGAAAGTCATCGATTACGAGTGCTTCAAGCGTATCCACATGCCTGAGGAAGTCGCTCCTGATGAGACGGTTGAGATCAAGACTGACGTAGATGGTGACGACATGGCTGCTGTTGATACTGACGACGACTCTGAGGACGAGGAAGAAGATGACGATGACGATGAGACCGATTCTCTTGATGGTTTTATCGTCGAAGATGGTGCTGAAGAAGAGGATGGCGAGGAAGCAGCAGAGCGCAAGCAGAAGGCTGCCTTCAAGATGCCCAAAAAGAAGGGCAAGTCAAAGATGAGCAACAAAGCCAAAGGCAAGATGAAGAAGTCCAACAGTTCCGAAGAAAAGAAAAAGGCAGCTACGATGACTATCCCTGAGCTCAAGAAGATGGCAAGCAGAAAGCCTGGATGGCGCAAGATCTACCTTCGCATGCTGAAGAAGGACTTCAAGCCTTCCTCCAAAATCGAACGCACCATGGAAATCTTGGATGGCATCATGACAGCACCTGAAGGCGAAAAAATCATCATCTTCTCCCAGTGGACGTCTCTGCTGGACTTGCTCGAAGTACCCGTGTCTGAGAAGGGCTGGGGCTATCGCCGCTATGATGGAAGCATGAACGCCAAGCTGCGTGCCGATGCTGTGGATGACTTCAAGAGCAGGCCCAACGTCCGCATGATGCTGGTCTCACTCAAAGCTGGCAATGCAGGCTTGAACCTCAACATTGCTTCTCAGGTCGTCATCATGGATCCGTTCTGGAACCCTTACATTGAGGAACAGGCCATCGACCGCGCTCACCGTCTCGGACAGACCAGACCTGTCATGGTCCACCGTGTGCTCATCAAGGAAACTGTCGAAGATCGCATCATCGCATTGCAAGAAAAGAAGCGCGCCCTGATCTCTGAAGCACTTGACGAGAAGGCTTCACAGAGTCTGGGCAGATTGAGTGTGCAGGAGTTGGCGTATTTGTTCGGAATCAGCAGGAACGTTAATGATGCGCTGCCCGCCGCTGGCCCAAGGGCTAGAGTTCGTCAGGGCGGTGCTGGCGGTATGGGTGCTTGATGAGAACTTTACGTTCTGGTTCCTATAGGCGTTTACAAAGAATAAGGTATGGGGATGGGGGGTTCATGGGAGGTTAGACGGGCATTCCAGTGCCTTTGATTGATGATGGCGTATGGCTTTCTGCTTTCTTTTCCGACGACATGATTCTATGATGGGGTTATGGCTTTTTTTTCACTTCTTTCTGGTTGCACTGTTCATGGACGTTGTTTTTCTTCCTTTCACGGTACATGGCTATTGCTTTCACATACATAATGACGCTTCATTGCAGAGCATGATTTCTTTCCCTCATACTCCTTCTTTCGAATGTTCTGCTCGATTCTTGGTGGCATTTAGACAATGAGTGAATCTACTGTTGCTGTCGTCGTTACTGCATGCTTTGTTATTTGTTTGCATTTGCCTATTCTTCTGCTTCTTCTTCTTCGGCTATTACTTCTCTTTGGCGGTAAGATAAGATGCCAATGCAAGATCTCCTGCGAACGACTGCTCGGGAGGCAAAAGTACTGCTCTCCTATCTTACTCATGCAGTCACTGCAGTAACACTCTTGCTACCGCCTCCTTCGCTGGTCACAGTAATGCCATTCGCAGGCTTCTTCGTCTTGGGCAAATTGACACTGTACTTGCCATTTGCCCACGTCAATGCCGTCGCCGCGCCGCTCACGGTATTCGTCAAGTACAACTTTAGCTTTGCATCGTAACCGACAATGTTGGTGGTCGCAGTGACCGACAGACTGCCGCCTCCAGAAGAATTCCACGTGTAGCTTTCGATGGTCACGATGTCTTTGATGGCTGGGTCGCTGATTACTGTGACGTTGGCGTTGCTGCTTGTGCCTGCTGCGGTACTGCTGGCTTTGATGTTGAAGATGTAGGTTGCTTTTGCTGCGCTGGAGGGGGCAGTGAGAGAGGGGTTTGTGGCGCTGGTGCTGGAGAGTGTGACGGTGGGGCCACTGACTTGCGACCAGGTGTATGTGAGGTCGTTGGCGCCGAAGTCGGCTTTGTTGGTCACGTTGACGGATAGCTTGACCAGCACTCCTGGACGAGTGGTTTGGGTGTCGCCGACGGCCACGGTGGGGGTGCTTGCTGCAGCTGAGCTAGAGCCGCTTGGAGTCGACGTCGCGGAAGCAGAAGCATCGGTCGCAGTGGATGCAGTACCGGAGGGAGCAACAACGGAAGAAGAAGCAGCGGGAGGAGAGTAAGGGCCACAGCTCTTTACAGCTGGAGCACTGGCACCTGGCCAGGGATTGAGCTGACCAAACAGGTTACCGTTACCGTCATACCCCAACCCCTGAGCGAGGAAAGGAAAGTTGCTGAAGTCGTTCACCGGCGGAACAATGCCGGGTACATTTGCCTCGGGGAAGAGAAACTCCAAGACGGGTTGGACATAGCGGCCGGCGTTGATCTTGTTGTCGGTCAACTTTTCGCCAGTAGAGGCGCGAATGACATATTCGCGAGTATACTTTGATGTTGTCGTGGTGGCGGCTCTCCAAGTCCACTTGTTTCTCGCATCTCCCGCCTTGTAGGAGGCACTGCCAACACTTCTTTCAGTCTCTTCACCAGTACAGGGGTCAACATCAATGGCAGAGACTGTGATGCCGGCAGTGGGGTCCGAAGTGTAGCCAATAAACTGCTCAAGGTCAGTCAAAATGCGTCATGACTATATCGAAAACATAGTTCTGGGTACTCACTCTAGAGTCGCCAAACTCGGAAGTGGTTCCACCATCAAAGATTCCTACGATGGCGTCTTCGACTCGGATATAAGTGGGAGCACCCGAAGTGGTGATTTGCACGTTGGGAGCAACAATGGTGTAACAAACAATAATGCCGCCATCATTGATGCCAGAGTACTCAAGGTAATCTCCTACTTGGAAAGGAGCCATCTTCAATGGGTCAGGTGCTCTAAAGTAGAAGTGTAAGCACGAGATATTTCTGGCCTGTAATTGAGCGAAGTTGTCTTACAAGGTGCTTTGTCCTGTTGGTCGGTTGCTCGAGGGACAAAGTGGATCAGATGAAGATCTGGGGATGCACATCGGGAAGCCGCTGAATGCTGTGATGGAAGGGTTCTCATCGTCTGCGGTGTAGAGAGGGGACTTGGTGTATCCCGCAGAGTAGACCGCATTTGGGTCGTTGATTGCGATGGTCGGGCCACCCTTGATCTTCATGGTACCAGCGGCAAAGTTGATGCTTTCGACTGTGCCGGAACTGGCTTGCAAGAGATATTGTCCGATCTGTACAAGGCCAGCGATTGCCTTGCCATTGACCACGTTACCAATGACCCTTCGCCATACTGTCAGCATATCTGATGCACGTCTCGGACACAGGTTTGGACATACGAAACTTCGTGTCCAACAAAGCTACCCGCGCTGGCAAAATCTCCAAACGGTGCAAAAGCAGCGGGAAACTGCACTTGTAGGTTTTGCGGAATTGTGACAGAATAGCCATTGACAGATATAGTGCCGCCAGAATTGTAAGAGCCGTCACTAGCAGTTGCGCTGTCGAGTCGGCCATCGAGTATGAATGGTTCGACTGTTTGAGCAGCTGCGCGCGAGCCCAACAAAGCGATAGAGAGAAACTTGAGAGTGGTAGAAAGCATATTGCAAGAGAGGTGCGACTGGAGATGATGAAGGAGATACTCACAACACAGCGCTACCACTTTATATCGACATCTCTGCCGCCTAGTATGATATGAACCAGGCCGTGGTCAGTATGGATACTTCGAAAAGATACCTTACAAGACATTCTCGAATAGATCACAGCTGTATACAACCAAGCTACTCACTCGAGTACCGGAAAGAATTTGGGTCAGGCCAGGTCATGACAACTCTATGGCAGTGATATCCATGTCCCCAAGACTAGGGCTGGGGTAATATGAGACGGGTACGAGAAATGTGTCTGCCTTGTCTGCCAGCCGACAGGACATACAACAAGTATCAGTCTACAAGTGCTCTTCCAGCAAGAGTCGATATTTGGTCCAGCAAGCTACACAGGGCAAAGCCACATGTTTAGCGTTCTGTCGAGGTCCTCGTGGTGTCAATGTCACAGCTGAAAGAGCACATGTGGGCAACTCCGAAGTCTCTTTTCACCGCCACATCGTGTTTTCTCCGAAACCTTCGAACATCGTCGTTCGCAGAGGCGGAGCATTTGCCCAAAGTATGCTGCAGTTGGTCTGCCAAGGCATGTCGTCCGAGTGGCTGTCAAGGTTCCAGACCGGGTACCGAGTACATGGAGCATCTGATAACAAGCATCAGCGTTCAGCTGCCGAGCCTTGGAGCTTGGCGCCGAGTGTCAGCCAGACTGTAAGATAGGTACGGGTCATGAGAGCGCAAGAGAGCACAGGGAACGAGACAAGCAGGTCTATACGGAGAGATGTCCATGCGGATGTCACAAACGTCCAAGTTTGGTTGAGGGATTCGACGGCGGTCAGCGCCAAGTCCTCCCCGCAGATTCAGGTCTTGGCCAAAATCGTTCCGACCTCCGCACTTCCACGTTCTTGTCCGAACCTCTCCTCTTCTCTCTCCTTTTCCACAGTCTGATCACGACTCGATTCACGACTGTATATAGCAAATGTTTGGCTCTATGTTGAAAGTATCTGTGCTTGTACACGAGGAGCGAATACCCTCCAGGCGCATTCCTCCAGGCCACAAGGGCAGTCATCGGTTGGCATTCTGATTCTTGGCGAGTGCAGCCACATACGGAACAGCGAAAAGCATCTTGGGTACATCGCACGCTGGTCTTCCCGTCTTCAGCACTGGACTGACCGAGAGAAACCTTCCGATTCCCCACATCTAGCCATTGCAGCTCTCTGGAGACCGCATCCGGCTCGAACGCCCTGAGACTTGCTGCCAGAACAGGTCAATTATAGACAGTACCTTTGTGTACTCTCGGACGCTGTGAATTAACAGTGGTACTCACTGGCTATTGGCTGTCTTGTCCCGGTCAGCTGTCTGCCAGGTTGTACAAGCTGCCAGCCTTATGCTTCAATAGTCTTCTGCTTCTTGAGCATGGTCTTGACCATTCGAAAACATCCATCTGATCCATGTCTAATGTTCGAGAGCCCTCTCCCTCTGGTCTTTGGTACAGATTCAGCTGTGACATGTCGGATGGGCTGCTTACCTCGCGAACACGACCGTCCTGGGACTGGGCTGGCTTGACATCGCCACGTCCAGTCGTACTCGCAACTCTATGTCCTCTACTTCGTGGAAGAGCCGCCACGAGCCGCTATCTCGCCACGTGCAGTGTCTACTTTGTAGAATCAGACTTCAGCTGCTGTAGAGGAGCAAGGATGTGACCGGCGATTCCGAATGTTCCTACTTCGTATAGCCCATTCTGGACGTCGTGGCAGTCAGATAGTGGGGCATACTGACAAGGAGTATACTGCTGTAGGGCATTCAAAGCTCAGTGAGTACAGATATATATAGGGCTTGCCTTTACTCGAGTAAGTCAGGGACTCCGACAGCCATCTCCTATTAATTCTCTCCATCAAGCAAGACCATTGCTGCGCTATGCATACTCTTCTTCTTCTCACTCTATTCTCATTGGCCGAAGCCAAGGGATGGCTCAGCCCTGTTTATCAAAACTTCTTCTCGGTCCCTCTACCCATCCCGCCAATCGCCCAGCCTTACAAGTAAGCATTTGCAGATCCACATATCATTCTTGAAATGAACTCATGTTCTGACGATCATCCCTAGAACCTATGATAATATTGATTACTATGAGATCGATATCAAGCCTGTTGATATTGAGATCTACCCTGGCAAGAAAACACGTCATGTTGGATACAATGGAACCGTCCCTGGTCCCACGTTCAAGATGCAACAAGGCCGTGAAGCAGTCGTTCGCTTCATCAACCATGCCGACCGTGCCAACTCGGTCCACCTTCATGGTTCCTACAGTATGTCCTCTGTCCTTCTGCATATCATCGATACAATACGCTAATTTGTTCTTCCCAGGTCGTGCTCCCTTTGACGGCTGGGCTGAAGACACTACCGAGCCAGGGCAATACAAGGACTACTATTATCCCAACGCTCAGGCTGCCAGGACTCTTTGGTACCACGATCATGCTGTTGGCCATACTGCCGAAAATGCCTACTATGGACAAGCTGGCTTCTATATTCTGGAAGACGCTCAAAAGAACGCTCTCAATCTACCCTCTGGCGACTACGACATTCCTCTGGCTCTCGCTGCCAAGCGCTACAACCCCGATGGCTCACTCTGGGACCCTGAAGCCAATGGAGAGACCACGAGCGTCTTTGGTGATGGTATGCCAACTATATTCTTTGTTTTCCTTGATAAACTACTAACGATATCTCAAAAGTTATCCAAATAAACGGCGCTCCCTGGCCTTACCTCAACGTAGAACCTAGAAAATATCTCTTCCGTTTCTTGGATACTTCAATCAGTCGTTCGTTCCAACTTTACGCAGAGGCAGACAAGAAAGTTGGCACCCGCATCCCATTCACAGTCATTGGATCGGACGCAGGTCTCCTCGCCAGTCCAGTCAGCACAACCCAACTCGACATCTCCATGGCCGAGCGCTGGGAATGCGTCTTTGATTTCTCTGGCTATGCCGGTCAAAACATTACCCTCAAGAACACAGGCAACGTGGCTGCAGACGACGACTTTGATGGCACTGATAGGGTCATGGTAAGTGCTTGGTCAATCTCAGCAGTCGTGCACTTGCTAATGGAAGCAGCGATTTGTGGTTGACAACTCTGTGAGCGATACGAAGAACAATGGTCCTCTGCCTACAACCCTTCGCAGCGTACCGCTGCCGCCAGCCAAGACGGGTATTGACCGCTCCTATGAGTTTATGCGCAGCAATGGCGAATGGCAAGTCAACGGCGTTACCTGGGCCGATGTCGAAGACCGTGTCATCGCCAAGCCAGAAAGAGGATCTGTAGAACGTTGGGAGCTGATCAACAGCGCAGGAGGCTGGAGTCACGTTCGTATTCCCACCTCCATGACTATACCAGACTTTGCTGACTCATATGCCACCTTCAGCCAATTCACATCCATCTCATCGACTTCCAGGTCGTTGGCCGCACAGGTGGAACCCGTGGTGTTCTTCCCTACGAACAAACCGCACTCAAAGACGTCGTCTGGCTGAACAAGAACGAAAAAGTCCAAGTCCTCGCTCGCTACGGCCCGTAAGTATACCTTCAACCCATGTCCTAAATAATCACACTAACACTCGTCTTTTAGTTGGGACGGTCTCTACATGTTCCACTGCCACAACCTAATCCACGAAGACCACGATATGATGGCCGCCCTCAACGTCACCGCCCTCAAAGACCTCGGCTACGACGAAAAGACACGATTCATCGACCCCATGGAACCGAAGTACCGCGCCAAGTCGTTCAAGCCAGAAGACTATGCCAACCGCGACGGCGACTTTGAAGGCGGAGCTATCGAAAAGAAGTGCAGAGAGTTCCAAAACATGGATGCTTACAAAAGTGCTCCCGAGGTCGAGCAGAAGCTTGAAGACTACTGGAAGACGCATACTTCGCAGACGACGCTAGTGACAAAGACTTCTTCTAGCGGTAGCGGAAGTTCGGCTGCTGCGAGTGTGTCTGGTGCTACTTCCTCGGTGGCTCCTAGCTCAGGACCCGCAACTACTTCTGCAACCGTGGCATCCTCAGTCACAAGCACACCAGGCAGCACACTCATCACCTCTGCGAGCACAGCCAAGACCACATCCACCACCAGCGACGACAAAGGCGGCAAGAGCAAGACGACCACGAAGAAGTAGTCAAAGCATGTAGTTTGTACATCACACCGGCGTTTAGGGGCTCAAAACACAAATTCATATTTTTCTTCTCTTGGATCTCTAGCTCACCAAACAAAGACAAAAAGTAGTCAAAGAGCGATCTTATTGTATACTAGGGATTCTTCTGACTCTGAGTTATGTAAGTCTGAGCTTTTGCTTCCTACTTAGCAGAGGGTTTGAACCACCCAACAGGTATACCCGAGCTCAAGTCAGTTCAAAGCCCAACAGTGTATATCTATTTATCTCCACAGCAAAAACTCTTACAGCAAGGAGATGATGATCTTGAAGCCATAAAAGTAAGGGAAAATGTTGGTCGTCCGGAAGCCACCGCCATACAAGCCACAATATATGTATCTGCATGATATGCGGATCCCACGAATCGCTGATCGCCTACATACGACTTTTCAGCCACAATCTGTAAGCCCCGTATACTGGACAATGAGATATAGATTACAGTCCTTGTTATCGCAACAGGGAGCGATAACGATTGCATTTGAGATACAATTTGTGCTGAGAGATTACAAAATACTGAATACTATGGAAGCAAACATATGGATTCGTAGCTTTACAGCGCCGCCTGAAAGTGTTGGACGAATTAGAAAACTCCATCAGGCATTCAACCGGTCACGCCTTCTCATCCTGCAAGCCAGGCGCGTAATGGCAAGGCTGATATGAGGGACATCCTCTGAGGCGGGGATGATGGAGGGGCAATAATCCCATCTCACTCACCTCTGCTCTTCTCTCCTCTTGCCTACAACATCCCTCCGCTGTATCGTACTCACCAAACACACTGAACCATAGAAAAAACATGGATCCACCACCGCCTTATCAAGCTTTCGCGACCACAGACCGAGATACCCTTCACATACCCGTCCCACAGCGAGTAGGCGACGTATACGATAAGGCGCCCTCCCGCCCTGCAACCCCTTCTCCCTCGACAAACCCCACAAGACTCGCCGTTCATCACCACCTCACACAGAACCTCTGGCAAGAAGCCGTCGAAAAACTTGCAGAAAAAGACAAAAAGTCCCTCGAGATACCAAAGACCGGAACATCCTCCAACACCATCATCAAAGAAGCGCTGGCGGAGGTCAAGAGCAGCGAGGACAGAGTAAACAGAAACCAGATCAGGGTAAAGACAAAGAAGGGAGAGGTGCCGTTGAGACACTATGTGGACAAGGTGACAAAGGTGTTGGTTCAGTTCAGAGAAATTGGTGATACGCTGGTGCAGTATGATCCTGGACATGCTGCGTTGCCCTGGGCAGGTGTGAGACTGTTGTTGAACGTAAGTTTGTAGCTCTGTTTCAGAACTCTTTCGGTGTCTGATGCGATGGATAACAGATTGCTGTCAACGATAGCACAAGCTTCCAAGACATGGCCGAAGGCATCGATTTAGTTTCGGCCCTTATCACCCGATACGCAGTCGTGGAGAGCTTGTACTTGCTGGAAGACTCTTCGCTGAAAGGCCAACTCACCGATAGCATAACCAAGCTTTACACGGCTATCTTGAGATACCTAGGCATTGCGAACGCGTACTACAACAAGAGCACTGCAAGTGAGTGGTGATGTTCCAGATCCCACTTGATGGAGATGTGTGCTGATCGTTGCCACAGGGCGAGTCGGTGAAAGTGCCTTCAAATCGGCGCGCACGCTGGTAGAAGAGCCGATAGCGGAGGTCAGATCCGGCCATGAGGGACGGATTTGGGGCAATTATCCACTGGAGGCAGGTCACTCTTCACCATAGCAGCTGAAGTCGGCCTCGAAGACTTGTGCCGCAGCCTGATCGCGAGAGGAATTGGGAGTGGTACTCAGCCCATCACTAGCGACGGTCGTACCCCGTTGCACTGTGCCACAGAATCTAACAAGGCAGGAGTAATCGAGCTCCTCCTGACACAACCTGAAGTTGATAAGAATGCCCGTTCGCACCGAGGATACACTCCGCTGTGGTGGTCTGTGAAAGGCGAGAACGCGAAGTCGGTCATGACACTCTTAGCGCATGATGTCCACGTCGATATATCAGACTATCGAGGTAGTTCGCCACTGATCGTAGCAGTTCAGAAGAATAACCAGGATATAGCGAGGATGTTGTTGGCCGCTGGTGCCAAGACGCAACTAAATGAGGCGCTTGAAGTCGCATTGGCGGAGAGAGAAGAAGAGATGGTGCAGTTGCTCAAAGACTTTGGAGCAGTCGAACTCGATGAGGGATTCGGGCTCGAAGGGCTCATGGGGAAGTCACCGTATCAGATTGCAACGGACGAAGAGATGCAAGCAATGGCTGGCGCCGAGAATGTCGACGAATAAGTGGTTCGATTGATGCCTGTCAATTCATTAAGAGATGGAGGTTGGCATTGGAGTATATCGAGTGTGAGATGGAGCCTGGAATAGTAATTCGTATATCCTGTGACTGACAATGATACGCCTTTCCAAAACGTGCTTTGTCGATGGCATTGAGGTTTGAGAGGTGAACCGACAAACAAGACGCGTGAGGAAAGAGGGGAGAGAAAGCAAGACGCGTTGACGTCACCAGCTCTTTCGTTCTTGTTGATTGTACAACCCTGCTCTAAATTTTCCATCTCTAAGCAATGCATAAAACATCGTCCTAGCCTCGAAATGGCATTGCAACGAGCTTGACATCAAGCAGGGGGAAAATCAAGAATCAGCTCATCTCGATACGATGTGTCTGGCTCGAGATTCGCTACATAATCGCATCTGCAGTTTGGACCGGCCAAGCTGTTTTATATATCTATCGTCAACAAGTCACACTCCGTAGCTGACAAGACCATAGTCTCGCACAGGCACAATTCGAATTGGGTGAAGCAACAATTATTTAGTCAAGCGCTCAGTCCATTTATCTTGTTTGTGTATTCCGTAATGTCCAGGGTGTCGGTTCGTTGCTCTGCTCAAGCTAACTCACCATGTCAAGGTCTTCTTCATACGTTTCGCAGCTTCCGAAATCACAAAGTACGCAAAACCTGCCTTGCAATTCAGCCAATATCACGAGTATCAAATCACAAGAGTAAAGTTCATGTCGAAACAGCAAAAAGAAAGTCTAGTGGTTGAGATAGTAGCTGACCAGCAGCTCAGAAACGGGTCTTCTACATACCGTGACCCTCCCTCGTGTTCTTCCAGTCCCTACTAAAGGCATCCCAACCACCAGGTGGAGCATCCCACATGGCCAAATCTCTGATGACGAACTCGTACGTGCCATCCTTAGGCATGACGCCCTGACACACATTGCCGCCCACAGCGATGTTGATGAGGATTCTGAAATCTCTCATCGGTCTCGTACCTTGGGGTTTGTTGGCTTTCATGACGGGCCTGCCATCGATGTACCACACCATCCTGCCGTTGCCAGTGTTCTCATCTTCATCCCAAGCAAAATCAAACCTCACGCCTTGGGGAGAGTCGATAGAAGGAATTGGCGTCTCGACAACGCGGTGCTTGTCGTGGTCGGGACCGTTAAAATGGCCCCAATGCATGCAGGTGTGGTTTGTCTTGTCTCCATTCCAAGCTTCTGCAATGTCTATTTCTCCATCGGTGGGCCAGGTGAATGGGTCTTTGGGCAGCAACCAAAAGGCCGGCCAGATGCCTGGTGCCATGGGTGCAGTGATACGTGCAGACAAGCTTCCTCTGCAGCGATCAAGCGTCTGATGTGACGATAATCTCGCAGAAGTGAACTTTCTGTCGTCTTGAGGATGTGCGTGGTTGATGATTGCGTGGACGACTATGGCGCCATCTGGGGTGTGAAACGAGTTTGCTTGGTCGTCGACGTAGTTTTGTGATTCGTTGTTACCCCAGCCCCAGTTGCCTTGCTCGTGGTGGAAGTGCGCTGACACGGGGACGTGAGGTTGGCACTGGGGTTGCCAGTATGGTGCCGCTTGGGGAGCTGGTGCTGCGTTGGGCGAAGGCTTGCTGGTCCAGGGGATAGGCGGTGCGTTGCCGTTCATGGCTTGCTGTGCCTTGTTCTGGAGGTCCTTGAACGAGTCGCGGAAGCCCATGGTGCTTGTTGTGCCTTGCTCTTGTCTTTGTACGGGTGTCTTTGGTGAGTTCGAGCTTCGCGAAGCGGCCGAGGGTCGAGTTTTGTCTTCTAGGAATGAGGAAAAGGTTGAGGTGGTGACTGCCGACCTACCTGAGCTGCCAAGGGCTTCTTATTATACTGTAGGTATCCTTGCAGCCGGTTGTTCTTGTTCCGAGTCTGCCTTGGCCTTGGAAGTTGGCAGTTTGCCCTGCCCCCAAGCCGCGTCATGCCATGCTTGGAGGCTGAGCATGCTGGTCCACGAGACGTTGGATTATGTATGTACAATCTATGGCAGTGTCTATCAATCTCTTCTTAGCTCAGTTGGTTTAGAGCGTCTGACTGTAATTGTTCGATTGTCATCAGAAGGTCCTTTGTTCGACTCAGAGAGAGGAGATTTCTTT
>SWBF01000099.1:0-74648 GCA_023848595.1 Aureobasidium sp. EXF-10727
GAAGAGATCCCTCGCTACCGTCCCAAGCTTTGGTACAACGTCGACTCTACCGACCTCCCCACTATCGCAGGCGTCCCCAACCGCCAGGCCATTGGTACCAAAGCTCCATTTCCTCCACATAACAACGAGCAAAAGCGCAAGCGCTCCAGGGACAACGCCGGTACCATCGGGCTCTTTCCTCTTCGTCGCGGCAGAGGTCCCTACGGCCCCGGTGCTCATTACCGTGAAGGCCAGTACGACAGCGGCACCTCTCTCGCCATCGAAGAGGAGCGCCAGCACGAGGAGCAGCGTCAGCTGCGCTTCAACGAGCGCCGCGTGATCGACTACCGCGGCATTGACTGCCGTCAGCAGCCTGCCTCCCGCAACAGCCCTGTCCTCTGGTGGGCGGGCAAAGGCCTCTGGCGACACTTTTCTGACCTCGCTGCAACACGCGCCTATGTTGCCTCTAGCAGTATGCCAGGCTTCTGCTCCAGCAGCCTCGCTTCCGTGGTGACTACAAAAACGAGGAGGAGGACTACTTCGACGATTCGAAGACCCCACTGCCGCGGCACATCAACGGAAACCTTGTTACGACTTTTACTTCCTCTAAATGACGGCTCTTGGCCATCTTGTCAGCTTGCTGAGATGCAATACAAACTCGCGTCCACATTTCACCCCTTGCCCACCAAAGGTCATCGTCGTCTATGCAGTCTCGCCCGCCTCCTGCTGCATTGCGTACTGTTCCTGTCCACCGCACGCGCCTGTCACATCAGCCAAAGGCCATTGCTGCCCAGTATGGCTCGCGTCTACGCCGACGTAAACAAGCACATGCCTCGCGCTTACTGGGACTACGACAGCGTCAACATCTCCTGGAATGTCCTGGAGAACTACGAAGTCGTTCGCAAGATTGGCTCGGAAGGTACTCGGAAGTCTTTGAGGGCATCAACGTCGTTAACTATCAAAAATGCGTCATCAAGGTTCTCAAGTCTGTCAAGAAGAAGAAGGAGGAGAGTAAGCGTGAGATCAAGATCCTCCAGGACCTAAGTGGAGGCCCCAACATTGTTGGTCTGCTCGATGTTGTGCGCGACGGCCAGAGCAAGACCAAAGTTCTCATTTGAGTATTTGCTACTACCGCCCCTCTCTCATCTTCGAATACGTCAACAACCACGACCTCCACGGTGAAAGCGAGAAATCCTAGCCGTTAGACCACACCGGTACTGCAGTCGTTTCTCTTGCCTCGCTTGTGTCTTTGGCAAGAGCCACAAGCACACTCAGTTATCAGAGTTTGAGCGCCATGGATTGGGCAGTGTTGCGGGCTATCCAGGTTTCGGCCACCGCCAACAACAGAGCTGGAAGATTCAGAAACGCAGTCTCGGTTGCTATTGGTGATTTGGAGCTCTTTCTCGACATCGTTCCTGGACCCGACTGCGGCTACCCGTTTCTCGATCTTCGACCTTCCAGGACAACCCCAGAGCCGGCCGCTCCTTTGCCAACTCCCATCTCGGCACTCGTCGATCATCGCAGCGCTGCTCGCGTCTCTGTGTCTTCTCATCCTCTTTTCAGAATCTCGCAATGTTGGCCCGCAGTTGTCGAGTTTGTCCGGCCACAATTTCATCATCGACATTCTCATACAGCTCGTCAAGTCCAAGACTCAAAGCTGAATGTGCATGCGACTCCAGAAGGCCACCATGACTTTTGCTGCTTTCGCAACGATTCTTCCAACAACTTCTTGATTCGTTCTTGTTGTCAGCATCAATACTCCTTGTGTCTTTGTAAGTTTTTTTCTAGCTTGGGTGCTTGATGATTAGGTTACTGACCAACAGTCTTAGGACACTACTGCTCTGCTCACCAGCATCGACATTCCCGCACTGAGGCTATCTTCGGGTTCAGGCAGACGTCAAAACAGGAAGGGTGGCCTTGAGCTAATCTATGAGCACGTCTGTGGTGCCGAGATCGTGTGTCTCAAACAAGCATACATCGAGCGAGACTTTCACCCTCCTGTCATCGTCAGGGATATTAACGAGATCAGGGACAGTACGTGGGTGTACCACCTCGTCCTCAGAACCAGCTCTGCGCGTGTCCTCGTAAGTCTTCACCTGACTCGTTGGCTATTCGATCAGGTCACTGGCCAATGACGCTAGGGTAGCCTCGAGCTACACTATGAGCACTTCTTTGGCGCCGAGACTGCGCCGTACATCGCGCGAGACCTTTACCCCCCTGTGATCGTCAGAGGCGTCACCTGAAGTTGTAGCAGCAAGAGAGGTCACCTGGAGTTGTAGCGGCAAAAGACTGTACTCGGTCACAGAGCGAGCGCTTTGGTCAGTGGCACCGCCACCATGGCTCTACCGGGCTGAAGGGGTCCATGCTGAGCAGGAGGCGATACTTCAGGTCTCTGTTCAAGACTACGAGTGTCTGCTTGCCCGCTCTCGCAATGGTGGTCGTGGAAGATGTTTCCTGGGGCAGCTGCCAGTGATAGTGCAAGTAGGATTGGGGGTCTTGTCTGTAGGAGAAAGAGTTTTAGCTGCCGAGAGCATTCCCAATCGATTTCCGCGTCTCACAGCTTTCAGTATCCACATCTTTTCGTCTTTGCAGATCGTCATTTTTGTCTTTGTGAAGGAAAATCTTCCTTTGATGCTCGCTGCATGAACTTATTGTCATATATTTCCTCGCCATCTGGCTCCTCAACTGCATGTAGCTATTAATCTTCATCTTGAGCGAAGGCGTAAGAAGGGCAAAGCTGGAGATGGAAAAGAAGCAAAAAGCTCAGCAGCAAGAGAAACAGCTGTTTGGCTCAACAAGACTGGCAAAGTCGAACGCAGTTTAGAGTAATCTATGTCGATTATTTAGTGCAGACGGCAAGATGCTCTCTTCTCCATTGTTAGTAGAACGAGGCTTGGAGATAACAAATGAATTGCCCACCTCATCGTGGACGACAGTCTCCAACGAACAAGAAGAAAGTGGGCCGCGTACTGTACTCGCTCAACCTTGAGAAAGCGAGCAGGCAACGCTTGTTCGCATGAAGCGCGAGAGAAGCTTATAGCAGTCGGTTCGGAATGGTCAAGATTGACACAATCGTACACCCGAGATCGCTTGAGGCCGCACATGTTTTCAGAGACAAAAGCACATTTAGTCATTTAGGTGTTTCAAACGATTCGTGTCAAGAACTCTTGCCAGAAACCAGCAGGAAGACCGCAGAATGAAGCCATCGGTATCAAGCGCAACAAACCTGTAGACAGCTCGCGACCTACTCAAACACAGAAGATGTCACAACAGGCATGAATGGCAGGGATTTGAACAGCGAACAGTGCTTTTGAATTGTATTAGAAGAGTGTGGTGTGGAAACATGGCACAGACAATGCCCTCGACTTGAAAGACTTGTTTCCCCTGTAACTTGCATTTTTTTGTGCCTTCTCATGACTCCCTAGACTAAGAACTGCTTCGGAACCAATCGCAGGTGTGCGGTTGCCAATTGATAGTGCTTTGTAGCACGAGAAAATCAAGTGCAGTCGTACTGCTGTTGGCGATGGCCACAGGGCTGGTTCTCTGTTGGAGGAGTTGGCAGAAAGCAGGCGAAGCAATGGCGTCTTTCGATGCGGAAACTCGAAACCAAAGTCGGGTCGGAGAAAGGGAGGTGCTGCAAAGGCGTGAAAGCAAGAGAGGTGCTCGCAATGGAAACCGTTCTTGGGCTGCAACGAAGTCAGTTGTTGGTAGCAACAAGCAGCCAAGTCAAACTTGCAAGATGATGAGCGTGTCGTCGGTCCCCCGTCAGATCCTACAGACTCTGCAGATTGATTGGGCCATGAGATATAACCGGCTCCTGACGAGAGAGATGACTTGATGAGGTTATCGGTGGACGTGGTCGAACGAGGGTGGTGGTAACCTGGCGGTTCAACTCCACACAGTAGCACGGATGATGGCGGGACCCAGGACGTCCCAGTCTTTCTCTGTAGAGATCGTTGCCTCGAAGTTCTGCTGTGTGACATGGAGGCTGATCAAAGAGATGCCCTCGTTCATAAGCAGATTGCTGAAGTGCCTGAGGATCTCCTGGGAGCAGCGATGTGAAGGTCCGCGATAGCTGGTAAAGGCTGATTCTGAGCATGTGTTGTTGATGAATACCTCAATGGCGTTGCCTTCAACGCCTCTCTGCTGTGAAGCAGACCAAACAATGTACTTTCGCTTGCCGGATGAGATTATGAGCTCGCCCATTGGCAGAGTACCTTTTCCGGGCGCGCAAGGAGCTCTGAGGATGCGGGCAGGTACCATCTCAGGCGAAGGCACGGGCTAGTGCTCAAGGTGGTCAGGTTTGCTTATCAAGCGTCACAAGGTCAACTTACATGGTGAGGGTCGACAGGTACTGCACGGAAACGACGGGGCTGAGGCAGGGTAGCTCGGATCTTGTGAGGACTGCGACCCTCCTGAGCACGCTGGGCCATACCAGGTGTATGCTGGTCGGAGACTGGATCTCCTGCGGCAGGGACTGTGACACGAGGCTCCTGTACAGAGGGTATGCTGTCGTCAGAGACAGTCTGAGCATCCATGGTTAGAGTGTCTTGAGGTCAAGAAAGATAGTCCGAGTAAAGGTTGTGGTTGTCAGGAAGGGTTGGCTCGGCAAAACAAAAAGAAAGCTGAACGCACGACGGAGTCTGTTTTTGGTCGACCAGCTCCACAACAACAACTCTTGCGCATCCGCTGCTGATTTGCTACCTACCACTCCACGTCCCCTGAAGGCCATCGAGCGCAGCATATACATCACCAGTCACCAGTGTCTCTAGATGATACTCGCTCTGACCTGCCATCATCTACAAGACCTCTAGAGCCCCATCACCCACTCTCATCACATTTGACGCCATGAGCGCCGTCAAGTCCATCTCGGAACTTTGTGACCAAGTTTCGAAGGCTATCCAGGAGCTTCCCGTCAATGTAAGCGGTTGGTGACGTTGCTCATGAACATTCTAACAATATCAGAATCCCACCATGTACCTTAGCAAGATCAAGCGCCTGGAGAGTCAGATGATCGAGCTCGAGCTTAGGCTCCTCGACAACAAAATGGACCCCACCGCTGTTCGAAAAGAACTCAAACACATCAAAGAGCGTACGCACAGGCTACAGTTCTCCCCTACCGCTCTGGTATGTCTATTGTGTATGAACTGTGTTTTGGCACTCACTGACCTGTATCAAAGGCCGCCATGAAGCAGACCTCTGCGGCTAAGGATGCCTCTGCCCAAGGACTCCCCGCTGCTGGAAATGGAGCCGTTGAGGAGATCCCTGCCACCAAGGCTCCTGTCAAGAAGCTCGACGTGGGCATGCTTGCCCTCATGTCAGAATTACTTATCCTCATGACCACCGAGGAACCTGCCGTCAACAGGTCTGCCCTTAACAAGCCTTTTCTCCGCCACGAGGCTACTAGCGACGCCAACGCTAAGCAAGCCGCCGACGAGACTGCCTCTAATGAGAGAAACGTTGACGAAGGCACGTCTACTCGCGAGATGGTTGCTCAGGTGGCCGCTAAGGTCAACATGCTCTCTCTACAGACCAACGACATGATGGGCTGCATCCCGGCTAGTTTTGACTTCGTTAAGAAGCAGATCGAGAGCCTGGAGAAAGAGCTGGAGAAGACCAAGCAGGAACTCACCGAGGAGAAGCAGAAGAGTAAGTCGCTCGAGAAGAAGGTGGAGGAGATGTACCAGTGGTACAAGACTCAGCAGTAGGCGAGTCAACGATTCAGGGGCGGAGGGTGTGAATGCTCCTCTCGAGCAATGTGGCGATGGCATTGAGCCGTCCAGATGCAAGAAGGTTCAGTCTTTTGAAGAGTTTCTCATGCAGCTTTTGGTGTGAGCTTTCCCGGTGCAGTAATCTCCCAGCAAGGCTCTTCGAGCCAGGAGGCCTGCAGTAGTGTACTATCAGAATGCATGAAGAATTTCTTTTCCCTATCCTATTCGAAAGAGTGATGTGGGTGTTACTTATTGAGGCTGATTTGTTACCAGTTCTCTCCTCATCTCGTCATCAGATCGCCTGTGCTATCGCGCTGTCCAATTGCAAGATATCTTTACAGTCTCTATGCTATCCCAATGAGACCCGTCTAGATCTTTCTTTCCGCAACGACTTTTGTATAATCAAGATGAAATGGAAAAAAATACTATCATTAACCAGCCAAATCATTACATCACTGTCATCATTGAATGCCAGCTTGAGAAGACAATGAACAGGCTGTATTGCTATTCCGGCACGAGAATCTGGAGATGCAGAAGTTGTGCATTTCAAAAGTCGACGCCAGAGAGTGCTTGAAATCAACTTGAGGTTTCGCAAGACTGCTGTTGTCTGTTCAAACCTCGATGAGCAGATTCAAAACGACTGATGTATCACGACATCATTCTCTTATCCAACGACAGGCTTGAGAGCGATGTCAGTCGCATCAGACGGTTTTTCGGTTCGCAGAAGGAAGAAGAGTGGCCAGGGTGATAGTCTTTGCGAGCGGCTTGGTTCCGCTCAGACCGAGATCGGCGGCGGAAGCGGGGAAGTTCTGCCGGGGTCCGGATGGAGCTTCCGTTCAGGGCTAGATTTGTGCCAACGACTTTCCTTGTTCTTTTGAGCCTCGCCGCGTCCATTTTACTTCCTGTCACGTCTACCAACACCATGAAGGGCGACACGTCGAGCAGCACGACGCTCACCATGACGGAGCCCACTCCAATGCAGGCTGCGGCCATTGCATCTGGGGGAGGCATCTGGGGTGATCCGGCTGTCGAGTTGAGCACAATGGGCGACCAACGGCAAGCGTCGCGGGTGAAGAGCTTGGAACTGACTCAGGAAGACCTCAAAGTCACTTCGAAGAAGGGCAATGCGATTGTCATGGGCTGCATTGCTTTCAGCACTGGTATTGCGTCTTTTCTTGCTGGTGTCATCACAATCGCTATTCCAATCATGGCCAAAGATCTTGACATTCCCGACAACCTGGTTCTATGGTAAGTCGATCTACGAGTGTCCGAGTCTCGGTAGCTGATATCATGCAGGCCCGTCACAGTCTACTCGCTGGCTTGCGGATGCACTCTTCTCGCCTGTGGCTCGGTTTCGGATGTTATTGGAAGCAGACGCATGTTCCTGTCAGGCTGCTTCCTCCAATGTTTTATGACGCTCGCCTGTGGTCTCTCCAAAAACACGGCTCAGATCATTGTTTTTCGCTCTCTTTCTGGTATCGCGGCTTCCTTCTGTCTTCCGTCGGCTGTCAGTCTCATCAACGAAGTATTTCCGCCGGGCAAGGAGAGGAACATCACCTTTGCTATGATGGGCGGAGCTCAGCCCTTCGGCTTTGGTATTGGTATGGTCCTGGGTGGTATCTTCACTGGAACTGTTGGTTGGCAGTGGGGCTTCCATATCGCTGCTATCATCAACTTCTTCATGTTCATCCTGGCCGCATGGCAGCTGCCCCCAACTCCCACCGCTCACAAGCATCAGATATGGTCAAGGCTGGCGACTGATATAGATTGGCTTGGTCTCATCCTTGCAAGTGGCTTTCTCGCCATGCTGTCTTATGTCATCTCCGCATTGACGGGAGACTTGACTGTCATGAAACAGCCCGTCAACATCACTCTACTTGTTCTCTCATTCGTCCTTCTCGGTGCCTTCGTCCTCTGGGTCGGCCGCCAGGAGCGTCTTGGACGTCCAGCCCTCATCCCAAACTCTCTCTGGCAACACAAAGGCTTCTCGTGCATCTGCTTCAACGTCTTTTGCGTCTGGGCAGCCTTCAATGCTTTCGAGCAATACGCCAACTTCTTCTTCCAGGATGTCCAAGGGAATAGCCCTCTGGGGACTGCTCTTCGTTTCTTGCCTGCCCCTGTTTCTGGTGCCCTTGCCAACATTGGAGTCGGCCTACTCGTCCACCGCATTCGTGGAGATTGGATCGTCGTACTCACCAGCATTGTCTCTGCCCTTGCCTCTCTCTTGATGGCCATCATTGATCCTTCGTGGTCATACTTCCGTTGCGCTCTCGTCGCCCAATTCTTCAACCCTGTCGGCGCGGATGGCATGTTCACCGTCGCCAACTTGCTCATCACATCCATGTTTCCACCCGGCGAACAAGGTGTTGCGGGCGGTGTATTCAACACAATCTCACAAACTGGAAAGTCGGTGGGGATGGCATTGACCTTGCTGATTGCGCAACAAGTTACTGCAAGCTCAAAGTACGAGGACAAGACGAGTCCTGAGGCTTTGATGGTGGGCTATAGAGCAGCATTCTGGTTTTGTGTTGCATTGATTGTGGCGAGTCTGCTTGTTAGTGTTTGGGGATTGAGAAGAATCGGAAAGGTGGGGCTCAAAAAGGATTAGAATTTCTTGCCTGTATGCCAGGCTGGGTGGGAAAAGTTTTGACATTGTTGTGGATATTATTGTACAGTCGCTCGCTGCGATATGGCGTATCTTGCTCCTACTTCACCAGCATTTCTTGTCCTCGTATCTCTTCTTTTTCCACCTTGTCCATTGATGATTCGATTGACCAGAACTTGTGTCATGCTCTGTCAAGCAATTAAGAAGAAAGTCATAAAGCCGTTCATCATATATTGTTATGGGTCAAAAGCAACAACTTGAATACCCTGCAAGTTTGTAAGTCGAGGCTTTGTAGATGTCTCCACCATGTTCGGCAAGCTGAAATTGTTTGATGTTTTTCCTTTGTTCGTTGCCGCTTTGATCTACAACTTTTGTCTCTCAAGCTTGGGCATCTGCTTGCGGCTTCCGTCGCTTTTAAGTCAAGCTGATTCCGCAAGAAGTTTGCCAGCTTTTCTTCTTGGAACAAACTGTTTGGTGGACTGCCGGATGATGAAAGATGTCCCAAAGCAAGACGCCCGCTATCGGTCCGAGAGGGACAAACAGACGACTCTAGGACGCTCCACATTGTCAAAGGTCAATCAGAAAAGGAGAGACTTCTTGAAGCTTCAGAGTAGATTTGCGTCACCCGAAGCGAAAGCTGATGGATATATAAGACGTGCCGGCGAGCGTTGATCACTTCTCATCTCATCATCGCCATTTGAAGTCATCGGCCTCTCAACATCTTTCATATATACTCTTCCAGCTGACTTTGGGCGTTTGTCTTACATCACAGTTCTTGAGCTCTATATATCCTGGTCCTTGAGAGCACCATGAGAGATTGTCGGGGTCTCGTCCATCTCAGGATCTGTCCTCCATGGAGTCGTGATGAACGATGATGTCCCTCTCGACATGCCAATCCCTGCTTAGGACTTTTGGAGCCCACTCGCGACCCATCACACAGCTCACTCCTTGCGCTGACCGCCTCAGGCAATTACGGAGTACCCAGACTCCACCATACGTCGCCTCGGTCGCATCAAGGCCAAGCTCGACACGATGCGAATTGCTTCCGCCCTTGGATGTCAGGCCCAATGTCCTGCAACAATCTCTCTCGCGTCTGCTGGTCCCTTGAATTGGTGCCCTGTTTGTCTGTCCGTATCCGCTATATATGAAGTCTTACCGAAGCAAGCGCATAGATCTCTCATACGGGATCTGCGCAAGCACTCCGACGTATGCCTGGTCGCTTCAGCAATATTTTCATCAGTTCCAGCTACAAGAACTCGAGTATAGCAGACGCTGACAACTCGGACGATTCGGACGAGGAAGTGGTCTGGAAGCCCTTATATCACAGCATGGAAAGACTCTCCAGGAGTACAAGAAGCGTGTCAGAACAGCCTCTACTTGTCTGGTAGCTGAACGGAGCAGACGACCAAAGAATCACGACTCGAGTTGGCGCATTCGACTACACCCGATACCATGACTCGTCCGTCAGTTGACGTCCATCGATATACACACTGTCTCTGTACACCGACGGCTGTTCAGCTTGGAGAAGATCAACATCCCGCCGTCCCAGCTGTAATCATCAACGGCACCACATATATATCTGAATTTTCCGAGCAGGTTGATCAGGCCCTTCATGATATCCCTGTAGACTTGAGCAAGATCATGACCCTACCAGCCATGGTATTACCTCGAGAGAATTACAATTTCTGGGACATGATGTTCGAACTTGAGTTCCCTGTCATTTGGAACCTGAAAGCATGCGTTCGCGTCTGCTCTTGACAGACTCCTGTCTGCCCATAAGCTCAAGAGCATCCATCTTGACCGTCACATCTACTCTCCGATGGACGGTGCCGAGTTCTACCACAAAAAATAGGTGAAACTCTCAGTCGAGCATTCCAATATGTGCGCAGAATTTTGGGTCTAGAGCATGAATGTCGCCAAGGGCAAAGGCTCTGCACGATCCATTCTCACTTTCGCCGACCGCAACTTTGGTTCCGAGGATGAGATTGCCCAGGGTGACCAACAGTTCCTGGACCGCAAGAAGATATTCATGGACAACCTAAAGCTCGAGATTATGATCTCTCTGTAGCATGCAGGAAACAGATTAAGCAGCGCGTGCGCATACTGCAGTTCTCTCCCGCCACTCCACAGCGCGTTCACAGATTGCAGAATCTCCCGAGCCACGATAAGATCGGCCCTTAACTCCTTGGCTGAATTTCTCGGACAGCAAAAAATATATGAGTGGCAAGATCTCCCAAGATCAAGAAATTATGTTTTTGTTTCTTTGCACGCATTCCCGTCGCCCGCGCTGTCGCTCACTAAGGCCTTCACCACGAGAACCTTTCCTCTGCTGCCAGAGACCTGGCTTAGTACCTTGCCATTCCGACCGCCGATTTCTCTTGTCGCAGTCCCTCCAGTATATATCCTCACCGCTACGACTGAGACCAGTCCCTACACCGCTGCCCGCGTCGCCCCTCTCGCTGATGGTTGTCTCTTTGTTGACGACGATCAAGAAGACGGATTTGGCTCCTCTCGCGTTCCTCAGCTCAGAGATCCTTCGCCTTGGCCGCGTCAATCGTACCGTTGAGGAGCGCGCCGCTCAGGCTCGCCAACTACGTGAGCGTAAGCTCGAGTGTTTTCTTCCGTCCCTGGTCCCCTCCGCCAGCGCTATATAGCTACTCCTCCTAGTCCCTTGGCCAACCTGAGGGGCATATCGAACTTCTTCCTGACATCATGTGTCTGAGATGTTCCTGGCACATCTAGGATGAATTCGATGATGTAGAGGAACCGTTGCAGCTGCTGAATGCGAAGCCGGCACCGGATCGCAACTATTCGCACCACCAACCACAGCTCCGATTGACACATACCACCGCGAGCCAAACGATGGGGTGTATAGCCAATCCGCAAGCGGAACTATCCTTGCGGGAGTTTATACTTGCTGTCTGGTTCTTCTTGCGAAGCCGATGTTGCTCAGTGCACGTCTGAGTCGGCTACCGGTCTGTATACTGCTTCAGAGTTGCTGGAGCTCTTGAAACGTATCCGCCACCTCCAATACAATGCAACCGCAGACAAGCATGACATGCAGGACACTATCACTACCAACAAGATCACAAATTCTGAGATCACCGAGGCTGGAGACCCCGGACATTCCGACCCAGGCTCTTCTGGTCAAGCTTTACACGACATTGCCTCTGATACGTACAGCTCTGAGTCTACTTAGATCGTTATCTGCCCTGGACGATAGCTTGCTCGATAAAAACCAGGGCCCTAAATTGTCGTCGGAGCTGTCGCAATCGGTGAGACTATCAGTCTTCAGACCCATCTTCCGCCGCCACCCACTGCAGTTGCCATGAATGTTCTAATTTCTGCAAAGGCCACATTGGTCGAGGTACTGCTCGGAGTATTGTCGACCTTGGTCACCTAGAGACATGGTTTCAGATAAGTCAAGACATACCAGGAGAATCAGTCTATATACAAAAGGGGAGGACTTCACCCCCCACGACGTCTGGTTGCAATCATTCATGCACTTTGACAACAGATGGGAATCAGGAAGTCATCACAAGCATAGTCGGGCCCTGTTTCTCCCAAATTTTGCTGGAACATCCTCTTTTCCGGACTGCGTTAATCAAGCCTGGCACCAGACTGTCGACTCTCTATGACTCGCTCACCCAAGCCCCCTTCTTACGCACATCGGGTCCATCTCAGAGCTCGTAGCCAAGGGATTCTGCCACCTCGATGACAAAGACCTCTCCAACTGTCTGCTCGTCAGCAGTAAGTAAAATAACGAGGCGATTTGCATCCTCTGGAGGGACTTCCCCTTGGAAAAGCTCTTAAGCCCTTCGATCGGCTAAGACCGATTTATGCCGCCCTTATTCGCCATGGTCGATACACTATGCGCACTAGGGTCAACCGCATGCCCCTATACTCGTGGGGCTGGAGCTCTACAATCAGATCACTCCCCACTCCGACCTCTAAGCAAAGTAAGTACTTTTCCTTACACCTGCATATGGCGCTCGACTGATCCAGATCGTACAGAGCAAAATTTTCCACTCGACGCTTATGGCATGCCTTGTGCCGGATGCGCACGCTCAAGCCCACCGGACCGTCATGTCTCTCTGCCACCTACCGGCACTGCGAGAGGCAGTCTGAGCCCAGAGAGTATTGGCTCTGTCGTCTGCTAAGCCAACGCTATCTGCGATAGTCCTACCCCCTCTCACGATGGCTCTGCTGAACCCATCAACTGTAACTCGAATCTAGCATGGCCGTTCTGCTCTCGAGGGCGTCGAATCTCGCAGCTCTCCTGCCTACGCTCATTCTGGTTGACGCGCCTGCTCCTACCCATCCCGACTTCTAGCCTAAAGATACCTCATGCCACCAAAACAGCACTATGGCCTACAACACCGCGCCCGGCTAGCCTCCAGATATGGATGTGCCCCACAATCCCTGTTACCTACGGTCAGACGCATCGCTCTCCAACAACAACAACTTCATGTCCGTCCCGGCGCCGGTCAGCGATACCCTGGTTCTGGCAGTGCGGATACCTCTTCCTTAGATGTCCTCACATGGCTTGCTACGAATTCTGCTTAAAGGTCCAATTTGCGTCTGCAACGGATGCGCACACTTGGAGCCAGACAACAGACCAATGAACCAAGTCCAAGCCCCAATTAAAATGGTACAGCTTGCAGTATTTTCCGTGAGAATTGCTGTTCCTCCATTCTCGGCTGTGGGATTGATCCAATGGTTCAACAATCGACTCCTTGAGGACGGGTATTCTCCTTCCTTGGCGTCCAGGGCTTTGGCCGTCGGGCGCTGGTCACATCGGCCCCACCGACGACCATTTGGACGACAGTGTTCTATATCCGACCGAGTATCCTCGCCAGCTGCTTGACGGGAGCGCTGGACCGGCCATATGGACTAGCCTGACATTTTTGCTAGCCCCGACTCCAGCGGCCATCGCCGCCTCTCAACGATCGCGCCACACCGTCTCGCCGTCCTCAGGCTCGTCAAGATTTTGATGGCTGCGAATCCAATGCAATAACCTCTTTCCCGCGGCTCGCAACCTGGCTACGAGGCGCAGAAGAATATCAAGCTGTTGCAACGTTTCTACCAACACAATACCATACCTCCGAGAACCGCCAGCAAGGCTCCTATACCTATTCTATGAATACATCCAAAACCAAGACTACGTTTGGGTCTGATGTTATCTCGGCTCAACACGATTGAGCTGGACACTTCCATACCTATTGTTGCTCTGGGATCCGGAGACAAGGTTGCCCTGTGTGAGAGCTGTTCCAGGTTTTTTACAATACAGGAGCGCGATCGACTCCACCAACATGTTCTTGACTTCCACCAAGCAAACCTGAACATCCATGGCTTCCTCTATCAGCAGCTCTCGGGCTGAGCCAGACGAGCCCGATGTTCACAAATACGCCCCTGAGGAATTGGCGCGTCACAAGCGTTTCATAGACTCGCTTATGACAACGAAGGGCATCGAAAGCTTCATGGAACCTATGTTGTATATGGACTGTGTTTTGGCACTTACTAACTTGTCTCAAAGGTCGTCATGAAGCAGACCTCTGCTGCGAAGGAAAATCATTCGCTGCTGCTAGAGATGAAGCTTTCGAGGAGCTGCCTGACACTAGGGCTTCTCATAAGGAGCTTGACGTGCCTAACCTCGCTCCTATGGCAGAGTTGCTCACCCTCATGGCTGCCAAGGACCTGCCATCGTGTCTGCCGTTGACGAGTCCACTTCTCCCCACGACGCTACCAACGACGCTAACCTTGAGCAAGGCACAACAAGACCGCCTCCGACGACAGAAGCGTTCCCGAAAGCACCGAGTCTACCCGCGGGATGGTTGTCCAGCTAGCCTCTGAGGTCAAGATGCTGTCTCTCCAGACCGCGAGTCTCTTGCATTATATACCGTGGCTTTGCAAAGAAGGCTGCCGAAGACGCCATCCATGTCCAGCGTTGGCGCAGGCTCGCGTTCGAGGTCATGTGTGCAAGGCCATGTCGCCGTGCAGAGCATTGCCTGACAGGCACCCAACAAGCTGACCCATCGTTCTGCATACATCAGGTTCATGGGGGAGTTCAACAAACCTGACGCTACCAAGTGCTGCTAGACCGCTGAGGTCAACGAGACCACACATCATCTCGACGATTCTCTCTCTGCCCGCCTTCGTATTGTCGAAGAAAGCGCCGTTGCGGTCATCGAGCACGTCTGTGGCATGGACGACCTCGTCGAACATGAGTCCATCATCCATGATGTTCAGAGCCCTTTCTCGGATGCACTTCTGCATGCAGCTCTGCAGCCAACTTCGCAAACCAGCCTCTCTGACATGCTCAGAAACTTCCGGGTCTTCGACCTGTCAGAAGTCAATGGACCAAGGGCTCATGCGATTGAGAAGGAGGCCTGCGACTCTGACTCAACATTCCACCTTCTGATGTTCCTGAATCCCTCAGTGTTTGAGATCCATGTCCCCATCCCGATCTAGGTCGTGTATTCTGCCCGCTCAAATTGGCTATAGACCGCGATTAGTTCTTGGTGCGGACAAGATACTATCATATCATGGACTCATACTGTCAAGCCTTCACTGCCGCAAGGGCTTGAAGCTCTTCCCAACCATTTCCTGGGACAGGAGAGTAGGATCCGGTGGTTGTCTGCCGCCGCCTGACTCTTTTGATAGCAAGATTACTCGATATATAGCACTTTCTCGGCCTTACTTGAACTATCAAGCTCGCTCGACTTCTCAACTAGGTACTGAAATACTATGGTCTGACAAGCGCACCCGCAAACGCATCACCGCCGTTCATGCGGAGATCGAGCAGGTGGAGTACGAGATCAACGAGGCTACTATCAACAATGATAATCACACGCTATCGCTGGGCTGAATGCCCTCACGTTGAGCACGTAAAAAGCTCGGGTCTACCCATGATCTGGGTCGAGGTCAAAGACTCCATTAACGTGATTGTTGATGGGGTCCCTCCTCACCCCTGCCCTGCCTGTCAACGCCCTGAAGATGTACACACCAACATCAGTATAATGCCGCGCGTCGACAGAAACTCTATGCTCTGCCGCCCCTGTGTTTACATGCTAGTGACTGACCTCTTCTACCGGATCTCACGCAAGCGAAGCCAAGGACCACAAATCCCTCGACCTCCGTGTTCAGGGGTTCATTTTCTTCGGCCAGACTAAATATTAGCATCATGCCGCCTATCACCGAGATGAGTTCACTAAGTTCGCAAGGAAGAGTTCCTTACTAGTATCGCAAGGAAATCACGCAGGAGATCTCTAACCGTCTGATCAATATGATTGACTTGCGATCAGACAGGCCAAGTCGATGTGCTTATAGGTCAATGAGGAGGGCGCCCACGAGAGGAACCACAATTCCGCCTAGACATTCTGTTGTCGGACGCACTGTCAGTAATATGAGATTCCTCTCTTTGCCTCCTACCTACGTCTTCAATGGGGAAAAAGCACTGCATGACATTACCTGAAAGCTATACTAACATGGAAGCGTGGACGACGAGAGCAGGACCGGCGCTGAAGCTTCGAAAGATCTGCTTCAGCTCTATTATCTTCCTGCGGGCGATACTATTTGTACTGAACCGTTATATTTGGACGAATGACCTCATTGAAGAAAGCCAAACAGAGAGCTTCTATTAGTCAAGGGGGCTTCTTGCTTAGGGTTTGGAAAACCCTGCACGATGATGAGGCGCAGATCAAGGTTTTCTCACGCTCGATTGGCTGTCTCATATATAAGTATCATCATTTCAGGACCAGATGGCGGGTCCGTCAACAACGACAGCTGGCAGGACATGGAGAAAACCTAACCTCATTTCCGTGGGCAGCTCTTGATTTGCAATGACAGAGGCATCCCTGTGCCCGATCTCCTGTCGTGACTCATGAGTCAATTTTGGACTGGGCCAATCGTGCTTGCCTATAGTCGTGACATCGCCGCAAAAATTCGTACAGTTAGACTCTCTAAACTCTCTCCAGAAAACAGAGGGGTTCGACCTCTTAGGTGTCAGTGGACAGAGTATGGACAGATTGTCATGGACTGCCTATTGCTATTGCGCTTGTTTCCTACTTCTCTTGTCTGCAGCATTGACGACATCTGATGGCCCGCTACGCAGACTAAAAGAGGCAACGAAGGAAGGAGACTATTACAACTCTCTATCTGACATCCACGTCAAGTCAAATCACGCTAACACGCCATCGAGGACGAGGAAGAATCAGTAAAGCAACAGCGCTCCAAATTCGACGCCACCTGCCCCAAATTCGACTTCAACTCATACCGGCTCTGTGGACAGCGTGCCAGATACACTATCGGTAGACAACGGTGTCAAGATCCTTTGGCAGTGGATATCACCACGACAAGAGCCTGTCAACCTGGAAACCCGGGGCGCGGGATAAAAGGTGGTCCGAGGACCACTTCTTCAGCATCCCCACTTTACACAAAGGTAGGTCCTCGTCACTATAAACCCTCGTACGAGCTCCACAATGCCTCCCAAAGGCAATGACAAGGTAGTTACCGCCGGACCCGGTCCGGCAAAACGACCCGACGAAACCGCAATCGCAAACCCGCTCAAGATATTCCAAGAATGCCATGTCCGTGCCGTCAACCCTACAGCAGGAGGAGAGTTTAGCCAAAATGGCCCCCTGTTGGCCGGTTACTTAAACCTGCAGAATACACCCACATTCAAAGAAGCCAAGGACACTATCGATCGAGTCTTTGACTTGCCCAACAACGACCACGAGTTTGCAAAATTCGTCTATGCCCGGTGTAGAATATTCTGGACTGAAGGTTGTTGTCGTCGGATGGTCTTGGCGCCGACTATGCCGATGTTGCATACATGTGTTGGCTAGACTTTTGGCTTTCCTCCATCTTTGCAATCACAATAACATCTCTTAACGCGTATCTTGAACGTATCAACCTAATTATAAATTGTCCGGCACTCTGAGCAAGTATTGGTAAGTCCCTCTTGCACATCTTACATATCATTTCGGACGTGCTTTGACACAGTATCAGCCCCAGTGTTTGACCAGCCATCACAGAACCTTTCATAGCCTGCTGCGACCATCGTTCTCCTATCAAGCGAAGGCATCCTTCCTCCTGAAACTACCGCCCAGTATCTTCCTCTCTCATCATGAACAACAACGGTCGCAACACTAAGAGCAAGATTCGTGCCCCCTTCAACCTTACCATCGACCGTCTCTCCGACCCATTCGTTCAGCGCGACTCAAACGTTCAGCACATGAAGGCTAGCTTGATGGCTGCTGAAATGATCCAAGTTCAGGAGAAGAAAATGCAAGAGATGCAGGACCATGCTACCGTGTTGGAGAACGAGGCATTCATGCCTGGTCAGGAAACCCACCTCTCCGAGCAGAATCTTCGCAAAGCTTGCGCTATCTTGCACGCCCTCGTCTACAAAGAAGAAGACCATCTTCAATTCCTGAAGAGCCGCGTCTCAGCAACCCTGCCTCAAGTGTTAGTGTTCATCTACCTTTGTTTTCCTCTCAATGTTGTTCGCTGACTGAACTCATAGCATCAACCAGGAGAGCACTCCAACACGCGCTCAACCATCTATGCGTCGGGCTCTCAAGCTGGAAGCTCTGGCCGATGCGATCAGTCTCGTATCCAAGCAGGAACAGAAGCTGGACGACATGGAAGCCGACTCCAACCGCCTCATCCAGGTCGCGTACATGGATGGCCAGTCTGAAGAATACGCCAAGAGGTGCTTGATCAACGCTATTCTCCTCGAACACGGCATCAAGGAGGAGCAGGCCAATCTGAAGTTGCTGCAAAGCAGACTCGAATACCTCAAGAAGTGAGCTCTTCTTCATTCACCCTTCCAGTGCTATCTGCTGACTTGTCTTGCAGCAAGAGATACTGGTAGAGACCTCTTGACGACCACAAGTTCGACAATCAACGAAAACCAGTCTATGATGTATGAGCGCGATCGAAGCTTGTCTGGTGCTTCAAGTTTTGGAAAGTGTCCAACAAGACGGATGGTAAGACCCAGGGTGGGTATCGATGGGCGAACAAAACGTATCCCAGAACAGAATGTATCATAACAGAAAGCCCATCTTGGAAGTTCATGTTTGCCTTCGTTATCTCATACTCTGGTACCCGGCACTTCTGCGGCTCACTCATTACTGTATCTTTTCCCTTCTGGTATATGTATCTCGTCTGTACAGCTCGGCGCCTCTCCGCGCTCCTCAATCCTTGTCCCTACTTCGCAATTTGCAGCTTCTCTTTGCTCCCGTGCAATTCTGATCGAGAACCCCTTGTGAGTTTCGTACATATACCCCGAGTTGAGGCCTAACCGCGGCAAGGAGCAAGTAGTAATCACCCCATCATATCGTCGCGAGAAAACAGTAGGCTATAGAAAGCCGCCATAGCTCCCGCCAGAATGCACTGTGTGGCTATCTCCCAACCAAAGACTGCTTTAAGGCCATAGTTTCGATGGGAGATAGTATCGGCACTGATTACCCTTTTTTCTCGCTATGTCGCATTCTCTTAAGTCATTCTACCGTGACAATCGTCGATGGAATCAGCAATAGGTTACTCGGCGCATGTCGTTAGCTCTGGTAATCTCTCTGTTGTCCGCTTACCGTCTATTGTCCTCTTGTCTTCTTTTGGAGCAACAGTATTGTCAGTCAAGGGGGGCCTTTCTTACAATAGAGCTTGGCATCCATGAATGAACAAAGTTCGCTCAAAACCTCAGTCTTGGTTGCTTCTTACTTGACCTTTCTCCGTCAGAACCACAGGAACCTAGCTGGACTGGTATACATCTCAAGGCTGTCCAGTTACGTGTAAGACTTACGCCTCACGCTCATAGCGAGAACCCGAGTATGAAGACACCCAGGCACAGTACGAACCGGTTGATTGACTTTTACCCAGATATGAAAACACCAAATGGCTCGTGCAATTCCAATGGGATTATTGCTCTCTCCTACGACGAGTACAAAGCCTTAACAGGTGGTGTGGGACTTCAGCTGGGCGCAATGACTCGTCCAACCAGCGTCATGACTGTCGCCGATACTCAACTCTTCCAAGCCATTATCTCCCACGCCCGGGAAGCTTCAGACAGTAATGAGAACGCAGATTCCCACGACGAAGAACTCTCAGAATCTGACTGTGAGGTCAGAATTGCAGACACCAACTGGGTATCCGCGTCTAATGTGCAGTAGGAGCCTCCCACGAACCTTCCTCCTCAGCAAAGTGCAGCTCAATACGCGGTTACACAGCAGAATCTCAACCTTTACGCTACCTCTCAAAGTGCTGCACTCTCTACTGGCGCTGCATCTCGCCCCCCTACCCAGACGGCTACAACATCTCTACCTACGATCACCGCAATCACAGAGGATGACGCCAGAGCAGGACGAGCCATCTATCCTACCTACCCCACTACCACTGTCCAGACATCAGAAGGCATGACTACTATAACGGATGCTCAAATCTATTGGGATGTACAGGAAAGGATTCAGTGCCTGAAATCAGGTTGCAATAAAAATAAGGGCATTGGCTTCACTAGGCCCAGATGTCGCAATGATCATATCAGGAGACAGCACAAGCAGCCAATGTACACGCAGTCGCGCACTGGAGCCCGTGAGTACAGCGATGTCCGGTTTCGAAGAGTGTAGAGGCTGACGAACTGCAGAAAATGGCAGGGACATCGAGATACTCTGAACGAGTGATCAAGCGCTCATTACTACAAGAGGAAAAACGCATATTGGAAGAAGTATTATACGCAACATAGTGGTTCTGGACTCGAGAGACTTAGGAGAAGGACGAGAGACAAGATCTTGCAATGGACAAAGATGAAGCGTTTACCTGACAGCATAAAACCATGATTACGAAGAGATTCGGGTGCTTGGAGGAGCGACTCAATTAAATGCTCCCAGGGGTAACTGTGTGTTAGCCGCCAACCCAGAATCACTTTCTTTCAATCTCTCTCCTTTAGCCAGAGAGAAAATGTCACCATCACTCATCTCGATGTTACCAAGAATCTCCGTGCAACACTTCGGTGTACCCAAGATCAATTGCGTGTTGGAGAGCTGCCCAATCTTCCATGCTCAATCCGGAAGTGAAATTGGCTGGACGCTGCGGCGTGCTACAACACTTGCTTCATTTAACGCCATTCAGGTCCGCAGCTTCGCTTCTCCCTCGCTCCACACAACACCTTCACCACCACCACCTCACACATCAACGTCGACCGAGCAGGTCCATGACGCCTTTTCTTCACCCACCCTATTGACACTAGAAAGAAGCATGGCAGCCCCCGAGAGCTTTGAGCAGATGATGGCACGCCTGCGCGCCCGCGAGAAGGCCCTTGACGAGAACTTTGCGGCTTTCGAAGAAGAACATCGTGCCTATGCCAGAGACCATCGAGAGTTTCTGCTCGCAATCGAGCGTGATCAGGGACCTACTCGCGTCTCCCAGCCTCAGCACCCGGTGGCTGATGCTTTGAACACCTTTTACTCAACTCAAGTCGAGGAATCCCCAGCCATTGCTTTCAACGAAGCACCAGTTGTGGATGATGAAGATTCGCTCTTCGTTCCTGAAGAGACTCACATCGAGGAGTTTGTTGCGGAGCCCATGGACGTTTCCATGAATGAGCCTGTCGAGGATCCCGTTAACGAGTCCATCATCGAGCCTGTTGCCGAGTCTATCAATGAGCTCACCAACGACCCCATCAACGAACCTATCAACGAGCCCGGTCCAAATTCAATGAATGAGTCTATCAACGAGCCTATCAACCAGCCCATGAGCGAGTCCGTTGCCGAGTCCACTCACAAGTCCGACGCGGAGCCCGAACCCAAGGCCGCTGTCAATCCCACCACGGAGCCTGTACCCGACGCCGCCATCCCTTCCACCCGCCGCAAACGCCGTGTCACCTTCGCCGAAGCGCCAGTCACCCTCATCGACGGCATTCCTCCTCCAAACACCAACGACGCCGGAGACATCAGCAGCACCAACGAGTCGCTTGCCCTCCAAGTCCCGACCGACGATGCCCACATCGGCTACACCAGACCCGCATACCCAGGTGAGGGACGCCCCGTCAAACGACCCCGCCACCGCTCCAGAACCACAAGATTAATCTTCAACACAGACTCCACTGCTCCCGAGCCTGACAGCAAACCTACTCCCAACTCCCAAGACTTCAACGGTACCTCTGACCCAAGTGTTCGTGCTGGTGGACCTATTCAGCCTTTGCAGAGAGAAGAGTTTGATGGCCTGACTGCCAGAGCTGAAGAAGTTGACACGCACTTTGTGTGTCCTTAACCAGCGTGTGGCAAGCTTTACACCAGCAGCCAGAGAGTAGATAGACACTTGAGACGTGATCATCCTGACTGGGCTTTGATCGAGGATACTGTGGTTGGTCCTTCCAGTAAGTCGTGAGAAGATACGTGGAAGGATGCAAGACTAACTTGGGCAGGCATGATGGCTCCTGCTCTCAAGAAGGATCTGTGAGCAAAAGATTGAGGTTTGGGCTGTGGATCTAGTTTTGGGAATTGGACTCGGGAAAACGCTTGAACAGGCTAAAGGAACACATTGATGAGAAGCAGAAGAATGCAATGACATATATCAAGGTCGGAAGGAGACATGATACAGAGGAGGTCGACCTGTCTTGACGTCGAAGTCTCTCGTATTCAGTTGCAGCACAAAGTCAGATCATGGATGCCTTGTAAACACAAGATCCCTTTACTACGCATCACACTCAACTCACGTCATATTTGGTTGAGTCGTTCTTTTTGTTTCGCCTTTTCTGCGTTTTGTCGTTTGTCTCGTTTCATGGTTTGTTTGATGCCCAGCTTTCAGGTGATGTTTCTTTCTTGTTCAAGGGCTTGGAGCCCATCAGTTCTCATTTTTGCTAACCTTTTGTTGGAACGGCACCACATCGTTTCCTTTTTTTTTCCGTGACATTTCTGTTGTCTTGTTCTCTGCGTGCGGCCATCTCCTTACTAATCACGCGAAGTAAGAAAACGACATATCGTACAACCAAAGCCGTAGGGCAAGAATCGATACGAGAAGAGTGCCTGTCATCTCGTTCCAGGAACAATGTTGAGACATGATAGATATTTCCATCTTTCGCTCACCGCATGCTTGCACCGTCGATTAGACCAACTCCCGGCCTCGCTCAAACACAAGTCCAACTCGCCGCCTTATCCACATCGCCACCAACATACTTCTGCTTCTTGGGATACATACACAGCGGCCTCTGTCTGAGCACAGTATCCTGAGTGGTATCGTTCTTCCAGCTCGTAGCGATGATCTGGTTGGGCGCAACACCATGCTCAACCCACTGCATCATGGCAAGCATGATATCGTGTGCGGCGTCTCTGAACCCAGGTACACCAGTGACACCAGGATTGAGCACTTGACTGCCGCCGGCAAAGTACCAAGGTGCGAGGCCGGGGGCGAAGTTGCCGCTGCAGTGACTTGGATGATGTCAGCGATTTTTGTTGATGGATAGAGAGAAAAGACACTTACCCCATGCCAGGGACCAAAAAGAAGCGGAAAAAGTCGTCCAGCTCAATGCCTTTGGGAGCAAGTTCGCGCAGGATCTGAGAGTAGAGGTACAAGCTGCTGCCCGTGGGGATCAATTGATCAGCCATACCGTGGTAAATCAGCAACTTGCCACCGTTTTTCCTGAACGGCGAGATGTCGAAAGCGTCGGCAGTTGCATTGCCAGGACGGATTCTCTCGGCGGCTTGGACGATGCTGTAGTCGTAATCTTGCCATTTCCAGTTTGGACCGTACTGCATGAAAGAGGTCACGTAGTCGACGCCCAAACCTCCTGGCGCGGGAGCACCGAAGATGAGAGGCCAGCCGAGTTCGCTGCCTTTCCAGTAGTGGGGGAATACCCATGTATCGTTGGTCTCGACATAGTCCGAGTAGATTTTGAAGAGAGTGGTGAGCTGGGGTGCTGTCAAACACTCCGACTGGTTAGACTTTGGAGTGCAGAGCAGAGCATCCATGTCGAAATTGCAAGACTGAGGATCGGAAAGAATGCCGTCTTTGACACCATCAACGGCGTCACATTGTCGAAGGACTTCGGCATTGATAACGGGGAACAGATTATTGGGGATGTGCGTGGATGCGTTGACGGGCAGATTGTAAGTGCCAGCCTTGAGGGTAAATGGCGACATGTGAGTCAAGTACCACGCCGGAGCTCCAGCGATAACGCCGTCAAAATCCTCGGGATAGAGCTGGATATCGCGAAGACCTTGACGTCCACCGGTCGAGCAGCCTTTGTAGTAACTATACTTCGGCTTGTAACCGTAGTAGCTTTGGGTCAATCGCTTGCCCAGCACGGTGGATCCGTGCATGGCGCGGTAACCCCAGTCCTTGAGCTTGTCTTGTTGTCCGTATGCCCATGTGCCGTCGAAGGCGGTGCTGTTGTGTCCAGTGTCTGTCGACATAACCGCGAAACCATATCCTAAACCACCACCCTGATATCTGATCAGCTGCATGTTCGCATGTCCAGTCGGTTTGTATGCTTGAGCCTACCATGTCCAGCCAGTTGATGCCACCAGCGTAGCCGCCATTGCCCACAGCCCTGAGGAATCATATCAGCCCGACGGCCAAATCAAAAAATGAGGAGACACGCGTACAGGAATCTTCCGTTCCAATCGTCAGGCAGGAACATGCCAAGGCCAAAGTTCGAAGTCCCGTTCTTGACGCGGATTTGGACGGCGCAGTGAGCCGTCATGTTAGTGGGCGAACTCGGATACGCAATGTCTCCAGCAGGGACCTTGAAAGTTGAACCCCCGGCTTGCCATAGCACAAAGTCGACAGTTGCGATGGAGGGAAGCAGCGCCTGGATGCTGGCAGCTGAACAGTCCGCTGCTGCTCTGGTTGCTATTGTTGCCAACAGGGCAGTCCTGATTGACGTCGAAGCCTTCATGTTGAGAATGTGTGAAGAAGATGTGAGATGACCTTGAGGCCTTGGGCGACATTTCCATGGCTCTTATATATGCGACCTCATATATACAGCATATTGATATCATCTCTCTGCCGATGTCAATTGCCGTGTCGCTGGGCTTGTGGCCAGGTGCGTAAACCAGAAAGTTGGTCGAGTCGGCGAGCCCAGAGGGGAAAAGACCAACAAGAGAAAATGCGGGGCTCCACAATTCAGTTGGCAACTTCGGCCGAGTGTGCAGATCAAGCTTCGCACGCCCGTGAATTGGCTTTCGCTTACGGTTAGGGCACCGGCTATCTCGATATATAACCAAGGTCGTCGGTTATCGCCATCTTGTGAGAGCTCTGGACATGATTTTGTCCTCCAGACCGTATTATACAAGATCTTGCACGTATCGCAATAGATTCAGTAGATCCGCAAGTCAAGCTCTCAAAGACAGGATCCGGTGCTTTCATATGGTACGCATCTGAAAACCCCCACCCCACAGGCCCTGGCTGGTAGGAAGTCTCGCAAGGACGCTCCGCAGCGTAAGCCCTGGGAGATACTCCTCAAGCAAGTGGGTGCCGGAGACAAGTGCCCTCACTGTAATCTGGTGGAGTCGTCAGAGGCAGTCTGTCCTAGCTCTAAACCTACGGAGGACTTCGGTCTTCCGTATATTGAGGCCTAGGCTGCCAGCTTCTTCTTTGTCTGAGGCTCAAAGGCTTGTCTACAGAGAATGCTCTGCCCACGACAGCTGCATATATCACCACGATCTCAGTACAGCTTCCCCAACTCGAATATCTGTTTGCCAATGTGCACTTGCTGTTCAGTATATGAGTCTGTCCCACACGAGCTGACGTTTGTATTATCATTCTTCGCTACCCTTGTTTTCAATGATAATTGCTCCGAGAAAACCTGGGAAGTTCCTGCTTGTGCTCTGGGACAACGCAGCCAGTGTTTGAGTCATGCCCTCGGCATCGTTTCCTGTTCAGAGGATATACTTGACGGTAATACCTTGTGGACGTCGCTCTTGGTGTTGACGAAATTCTTGAGGATAGCAGTCTGTAAAGAGAGTCATCATGAAGTGGCTCGAGTAGATCAGTCAGTCACTAGCCCACGTACCCTGGTAATTCGCAACAGAGAATAGGGCTGGCCACACACAAGGGATCAAAGCAGGATCACGGGCCATACAGCAGGTATTAAAAACTTATACGTCAGTCTGTACGATGTGTATATACCTTGACCCAAGCAACAGTATCTTGGTGTCTTGGCGTTTGCAGTGGAATGGTAAACAGCCTGCTAGACTTCCATACTTCTACCCCGACTTTTGTACTCCTCCACGCGTCTGGTGTCCCTTAATTTTTGAACCTCGCGCCATCCATCCTGCGCTCAACAACATCGTCAACATTTCAAGATCAACGACAGTATCAAGTTGGCCACCTACCTACCAGCAACATGGCCACTCACGCAGAACGCCTGGACGAGCTCGACGACGCCATCAGAGAGACACGCAGGTCAGCCATTGCCTTGGCAGCCAAAGCCGAAGGACTTGTCAAGAATCACGAGATCATTGGCCTCCCTTGGAGCTTCGACGACAACCTGGGGCCCGACTTTGACTCCCTGTTCAATGATTCCAGTGCTGTAATCTATGGGTTGTACGACACGATGCGCCTGTAAGCTGTGCCTGTTGCTATTACCTCTGTGCTTACTGACGCCTCAAAGTCTCCCTGCCGAAGTCAACGATGAGACCGCCAAACACATGAAGGGCATCAATATCATGAGCGCCACTATCAGCACTTGGTGCAATCTGGCGGAAGATATGATGGACCCTGCTGCCGAACAAAGCATGGCAACCGCTAGATCTCGCTTCCTCGACATCTCAAACGGAGAAATCAACAACCATTTGCTCTCTCTCCGTGTCATGATTGATGCTCTGGAGAAAGGAGAGCGAGCCGTGGAGCGTATCAAGGAGCTCCCTGCTGTCAAAGGGCGCCAGTGAGGCATGAGAGATGTGGATTGCTTCTGACAGACATTGACGGAAGCTCGACATTCGGTTAGGGGTCAGGTGTCCAACGATGGCAACGTTTAAAGCAGTATAACATAGGGCCTGGACAGAACAAGACAGCCCGACGAACGAAGAGCAGTTGATAGTATGGAAGGTGAGGACGATGCATTCTAGAGAAGGTCCAGCCCGTCGAGAAAGAGAGTGGCTGTAGCTGGAGGATGGAGGAATACACAGAGAAAATGATATACCACCAGCACTCGATCAGGGAGGGCACCGAGCAACTAAGGGCCATCTCTTCTATCTTCCAGTGAAGTGTCATCCAATATGCTACTCCGGGGGTAGCGGTTGAGTTCCAAGAGCCAGCTCAGAAATCAGCTGACCCACGAAGCACATGTCGAAGCAATATTGGCCTTTCACAACGCAACAGCCTCTATTCTGCCAGCGTTATAACCACCACCACCACCACCAACATGGACCCTCCCGCTCTCTCCTCCTCTCAAGTCGAGCTCTGCAACCGCTCATCGAGCGTGTTGGCAACTCGCAACCGCATCGCGCCTGGCGCTTTGCCAGCCTCGCTCCGCGAGCATCCCATCTGGGGACATCTTGTCGCCCAGGAGGGCTCTGCTTGCGAGCACAACGACAAGGTCGCTGATGCTCACAGGTATGAGTGCTGCCTTCTTCTGGTTTTCGCATGCACTGACAATTGTTGTAGAGCACAGCACTTCTTGCTCTCTGCCCTCCGCGTGAGGAAGCCAGACGACCTTGTCGAGGTGTCTTTGCCCGCTGAGTACTGGTATGTTGCCCTGCTGCCGAGATTGAAAGTCCGGATCTGATCATCTCCAAAGCATCGCCGCCGCTAAAGAGGCTCTGAGCAGCTTCGTATGCAGCAAGACCAGTGGCACCGTCCTCCCTCGGGTGCTTGTCGTGGGTTGTTTGGTCGACGAACCTCGTAAGCTCTCGTTACCCGACCTCATTCCAGATTTCCATACTGACTGCTCCAGCCTACAAGATCGAACGTGCCTCTGCCTTGGTCAAGCCTTTGGAGCACAGGCTCCTTCGCAAGAAGGGCTGTAACAACCTCCGCCAACAAAGCATCTTTCAGAGTAGACCATAAAAATGCAGGAAGCTTTGTTTCCTTTGTATTTGTCCATTGAAAGCTTGACAATGGCCGTCTTTGTTTCTTTTCCCTTCCTGCTTTGTGGCTTTTGCGGTTTCTTCCAGCGTCTTTTGGGCTCTTTGTCCAGCGTAGCAGTAAATTGTTCGCCTCTCGCATCTTTCCTTGAGAGAACACCCAAGATGTTTCATATATAGCCTTGCATCAGGCTCACCGTTGGTCAGGTCACCCGAGTTTGAAGAACTCTACAGCAACCGCCACCACTATCGAAGAACGACCCTGCTTCAATCTACTCAGTACCCAATCATATACTTCAGGTAAGATGTGCTGGATTGAGAAACAGATGCTCAGTTGTTCTCTGTGTGGTGGACCCGCCGTTCCATACACTGTCCTGTTCGGTTGTCCTTTTGGTCAGAAATGGGGCGACTGCAACTCGATCTTCGAGACCATCGTTAACGTTAATAGATTGCATCCTTCTTGCGTCGCACTCGATCAACTCTGCCGTGATGCTCGTATGGGTGTTTCCTCAAACGCTCATCCCACTCCTGTCCACGTCGACACTCGCATGGACCTTGATCCTCTCGATGCACCGATGTTTACCACGCTCGCTCGTCCAACGCCTCTTGTTCCGGCTTACGGTCACTCTCTTCCCGCCAGTTGGACTGGTAGCGGCGCTGATGGTCCTTCCAATACCCTGATGCTAGCTACTCAACACCGTGACTCACTAGTACGCTTTGTTGAAGGAATGGTTCCCACAGTTCAGGAGCTCCGCACGACCATTGCGCCCATTGACTTTCGTCTCGCTCGCGTCATTCAGTGGTCTGAAAATTGGTTGGCTGGTATGGTCATTGCCGCCAATAACTACATCGACAACGTCAATTCTGCCGAATTTCAAATCGCCAATAACACCACTTGGGCTGCTCTCGCTTCTACTGACATTGCTAACCTTGAGGCTGGGTTGACCGAGCAAACCTACCCTTTCGAGAGCGATATGGTTTGGCACAGAAGATTTACTGATCTCTTTGTCCACCTAAGACGTCTTGCTGGTCAACTTTCTCCCCCGAGACCTGCTGCTCTGGACCCCCCGCCCATGATGAGAAGACGTGGTGCTATTGCTGGGCTTGAGGAGACGATGGTTAATGATCACTCTGACTTTGTGCCGCCACCTTCTTTCTACCTGCCTGATGGTGCGCTTTCTGATGATGAGGACGAGTCGTCCGGTAGTTCTCAGGAAAAGGAGCAGGAGGAGTATCGGGACTTTGATGAGTAAATATGCTTTGAACGGTAGGTCTCTGTGATTGTTTTTCTTGCGATAATTCTTTCGGTTTTGGGTCACATACACATAAATACAACTTTTTTTCTTGATGAACATGTTTTTACTTCATTCGGTGCCATAGTGATATCGTGAAACTTCCCTACGTTTCGATGCTACATCTAAACGACGCATGCAGGCTTCGGACGTGTCCTAGTACAGACCGATCGAATTCGGGACCATGCATGGCCTATGTCTTCCTGGCCCCGCTGGGTTTCGGTAGTCGATCAAAATGCAGAAACTTATCCCAAACTTGGGGACATCCCAGAGAAGCGGGCGGTCCGGAGCTCGTTCTCCAGACGAAGGCGATATATGTACATACCACTTTGCATTTCGATAAGATGATGTAGTTGTGCGTGTACGTATCGAAAGTCCGGAGACCCTCCAAAACTGCCCAAAGTTTTGTTGTGTATTGTATCGATCCCCCAGTACCCTTTACTTTGCCCTATCCCTGTTGCACTCCAAAGAGCTTACCCAGACACCCAGGGTTTTGCAGAAAGGCCCCACGGGGATCACGAGTCTCCGGCCAATTCAATTGTTCATACAGTTTTGTGCATCTAGCCCAGGCTTCAAGACCCCTACATCATGGAATGAGAGCTCGCTTGACTGTTTCACGCGGTACTGATCTGCTGATTCTATGATCCTGCTTAGGGTGCCCGGTCGATAACGTCTCTAGATGGTATGTTTCTGCAAAGAGGCCTGTAGAGAATCCTCGTCCAGATTGAAACATATTTTGGCAGCCATTCGGTTGTCTCATTGGACATCACTGAGGTTAGCATCCGAGTGAACGCAGGTTTCAATTGGCGTTCTGACTTCTCAGCCGGATCATTAGTCGTCAAAACCAGAATTCCACCACTCGCACCTCCGACTTTGTCACCTTAACAACAACTCTCTGCGCAGTAAATTTTTTTTGCACCCCGACAGCCTCTTGCACTACAACGTATGTAACATGAAAGCAGGAACAACCGCTCATTGCCTTGTCTGCGCATGTCCCAGAACCCATCTAACACGTATTTTCTTCCACAGCATGTCCAACGAAATCGACAGAGAGTCGCTAGAGTACCTCCTCGGCTACCCAGAGATGCCACATGGTTTCTTGACCCCTGTGGCCATCAAACAAGAACCTGGCGCCGACACCACCACCCCCATTTCTATCAAGCGCGAGCCCAGTCCCGACGAGCAGCACATCAAGCTCGAAGACGCCGACATCAAGGCCGAAGACGCAGAGATCAAGCAGGAAATGCCCGTCCTCGATCACCTGGTCAGCACATACCGCCCATACGGCCTCACTCCCGATGCAGAGGGCATCACCATGAGTTGCCAGTTCTGCAACTTCAGCTTCAAGAGACTGCGTGAGCTGTGGGAGCATTGGAGTATTCACGTTGGTGTGCACACGACTAGGTGCATTGTTTGCAAGATGCGCTGCTCGGACCTCGAGGCTGCAAAAAAGCATGTCACTAGTGCTAGGCATCTGAATAAGATGCGGGCGTATGGTTTTGGGGGCTAAGATGTTGTCTAGAAGAGCTATCATGAGGTATGTTCTTGTCCTCTTGCCTTGTCCTATTTTGCCTAACGATGATAGGACGCATATGAATCAATACCGCGAGCGAGGACTGAGCATGGCTCGGGCATATCTGTTGACCTTCATGGCGCAGAGAGAGGTCATGGTAATACCGAAGAGATGGAGGAAGTACGCTATACACTGATTTGGGCAAATTGGGATGGATGGCTTGGGACAAGACATGAGACATGCCAAAACCGAATGCACAGCATTATTCGTCAAATGACTTCGTTATGCCATGGTCTCATACCAAACGTCACAACTTGAACCCGTCGAGGTGTGAAAGTGTCAAATGGTTCGCGTGTCGTGAGCTTGGCACCGACTACCATGTTGTAAACAACCACTCCCGCGTCATTCTGACCCTTTTCCTTCCCCAACGTACAAACTCGCACATACGCACACCATTGTTTGCACTCTTCTCTCGTCTCGCAACTTACTCAACATGTCTTCTGTCATCACCAGTCCCAGTCAATCTGGTAAGTCAGTGACATGCGATCAGATTGATTAGGTTCCTGACATCCAGTATCAGCCTGCACTTTCGTCTATATGACCAATACCTGGAGTCAAGCACAGCATCATGCCAACAAGAAACGAGGCTTTGTAACACAGCAGAGAGATGGCCTTGTTGCCACGATGTCGTTTCTCAAGGACGCCTACGTCCCTATCGTTCCCGCCGACCGCTACAACTGGTTCCTGAGGCTGTGCGTCTACTTTACCAGCGAGAACGGCCTTTATATGGGCAGCTGCTCGGACATGAACGGCCATATCTTCCAACTCACATACGTCATCGATGTCCGTCTACTACAGCATCTGTGCAAAAGCATGATGATGGACGTGGTGATCCCTGAAGCTGCCATTGAGGAGGATTACTCCATGGTCAAGGTGACCTTGTACACTGATGCTGCCTTCCTCAAGGCTCAGGAGTCTGCCGAGGAGTCTTTCAAGTATGTTTGACCAATCTCCGCATCTTTGCTTATGCTGACCTTCGTCTAGCTCCGACCACCCTAACCTCTCTTACATCGAGACACTCGATCCCAAAGACCTCACTCGAGACCTGCTCGTCGTTCGTGGTATGATCTGAGCCCTACCTCTACCCCCAACTACGGGGTTTATGCTTTCCAGAAGTGCTTCAAGCAGTACCAAGACTGTCATTCATTGGTCAGGGATGGGGGAGCTATGGCTCTGTTCTGACGGGGGAGTTTCTACAGGAGAGACCTCGAAGAGGCACGATTGTCGTCTTGCTTAATTCATTTCCAGAGTCATGCAGAAGCTGCAAGTTGTCTGACCTGCCTCACGACGTCTGGAAGGAAGGTGGAGAACGTTTGGTGCCCGAGATCGGTCAGGCCAGTAAGGCGAAGGAATCAGAGAGCGAGGCAGAAGACTAGTGTAGCTGAACAAAACCCAATATTTCTTCTTGTCAGACCTCCCTTTCTCAGTCGTGTCCAGCATCATGTATGTTCTAAAGTATTACCCAAGTGGAAGGAGGTCGTCAGGGTCTCGGCAAGGGTGTTGGATAGGTCAGCTTCGAGGGTGGACTGTTTGCACTCGTTCACGTCCATCCAGCGCGATCAAAAGACACACGACTTTCTCCCCCACCCTCACAAAACTTCAGATCATAACAACCAAGCGATGGCCCAAATCGCAGGCCCTGAGCCATCGGCTCTGTGTATGAAAACCTCACAAGGGGTCCTCGAACAAGATTTGCTGACACGGATCAAGGGCAGGAAACCATGTACACACGCTTCGTCTATGACGACGAACACTCTGCCGCCCAGCACTGGATTGAAGACCTGCTGGCCGCAGATGGCCCAGACATCCGAACCCACCGCCATGCCTCCTCAATCTACGTCCTCACCTTTGAGCACCCCTCCCATATGCTCAGGATCAATCACCACGCGGAACATATCATCCGCTACATCGCGCGAGTGTTTTTTGAGTACGGAGAGGACATTAACCTCTACCAAGAAGACATTCGCTCGCCTGTCCCTGCTGAAGATGGCATATCTCGACCCGTGCTGCCTGTCGGCTTCCGCTCTGCCAAAGAGATGCCCCTCCTGAGTCTCTTTGATGCTCTGAATCTCGAAATGTCTTGCGTTGAGTTCCCCGACATGAGCAATATACAAGACTATACACCTGTCAGGCTCACCATCTACAAGTCCTATGAGTTTGGTGACGCGCACGAGTACAATGAGGAAGTGGTCGAGGCTGCCGCTGCGCTTGTCAAGGTAGCTGACGAGCTCGCCGCCGCCGAGGACGAGTAAGTACAGTCCACAGGGGATGTGTCGAGACTTTTCTGACGCTGTCCAGTCCTTATTGGGCTCTCGACCCAGAAAGAGCGGAGTATCGAGCAGAGTGGGTGAGAGAACACATTGGATCCCACGATGCCAGCAATGATGAGGGATGTGTCATGTCATAGGCTTCTCATTGATTGCAAGTCAATAACGGAGTTTCATGAAGGTTGTCAGAGTGGCATGATAAGTAATGCTAGGGACGAACAGCAATGATTGGGAATGGTTGGCTGGGAAGGGGGAAGTGTCGTATGCATAGCAGAGTACAGGACTGTCATTCAGCCCGATTTGCTTCCACCATGAGCCGAGCATACTCTTTGGAAGACACTGTGAACATCTGTTGTGCTTGTGTGGTAGGTGGTCCAGCAGCAACAATGCATGCATGAAGACGTAGAGTTGGTGGGAGATTCTAGGAAGTGAATACTGTCCGCAGAAATGTATCAAATTCGAGTCCGAGCGCGCCCTTCGTCTTCCTCTGACAACTTCGCCCAAACACCTGAACCAATCTGCCACGCCTCAACACGCAACCTCTTCTTCAGCTCCACCGAAATACCCACCAGCAACATGGCAATGTATGATTGACAAGACCTGCGCGTTCTTCCTGCACTGACCCTATATGCGCAGCTCCGAGATCAAGCCTGCCTCCACGGCCATCACCACCACCGCTGCCGCCGCCGCCGCCACCACCATCACCGCTGGCGAGCTCGAGTCGCTCCTCAAGGAGGACTTGCCCCCTGGCTGGCTCCCTGGCATCATGTGGGACGGACGCCCCATGTGGTACACTGGGCAGAGATTCCTGGGTCCACTCGTGAGAACGAAGCCCACCGAGGTGCCCGACAAGTACCTCTTCAATGAGTACGCCAAGTGCTGGCTCCTGGGTGTCGTCTTACCCATCAGAGAGCGCTGAAAGGGTATGGTCACTATTGCTACTTTTCAAGGGCAATTGTACTGATTCATACTCCCGCAGGCAGACATCGCTGCAAGTTCAAGTTGGTGTGACGAGAAGGAGGACCCAACACTGGTCGCTGTCGCCGGAAGCTGCTCGACAAGAAGGCAAAAGTTTCAAGGGGAAGATGGATATGGCTCGAGCAGAGTAGACATGATTGCAACAGCACCATTTTTCATGTCCAAAAGAACAATTCAACCGTTTTATTACCATCATATTTGCGTAAACTTGTGTCTGCTTTCTATTGAGGCACTAGTTGTGATGACAATGGGCTCGACGTTTAGACGATTCGTGTGAAAGCCGACGACGGACTGGGCTCGATAAAGTGTTTGTTAAAACAAAGGAACCTAAAATCCTCTATGACATACTATATCCTTTATACTTACCGGATATAGTAACCAATAAGCCTACTATTATAGACCGCTTACTTTTGTTAATAGCTGTCTTTGTCAGCTATTGCCTATATAAGCACTACTAGACTTAGTATGATTCTAATTACCTTTTACAACGTTTAACAGTGTTATCCCGCACGCCAACGCAAACAAAGTTCTTACTCGTTTCCGTTTCTTCATCTTTCTCCACTCCTCTATACCAAACCTCTCTGCCTCATTACGACCCTATCGCGTTTGTTTCAACTACCAAGACTCACGCTTCTGGTCCTCTCTACCTCCGCAAGATCTACGCGTTTTCATTGCCCCAATCCTCTTGAAGCAACTCATCGAGACCCGACGCGCTCAAGGCTCCCATGTAAGTCATCTATGGCCACCCTTTCCCTCGTGCAACTCATGCCCGTGTTTCCACTCTGTGTGTCCTCACCGGGTTGCCAGGTGAGGGCTTGCGCAAGATGTGCGCTGTTCTTCGCCCCTTACCGGGTGCACAGCACTGCACCGCTGCCGTACCAGTGCGCTCTTGTTTGCCGATGCTGACGTGGTTCGTGTGAAGTATGTCGCGTTCTCTGAAAGACTTCGTCCAGGCTCTGGGAGACGTCCGCGTGCCCGCTCCCCCCCATGCTGCAGTCCCCGCCAGACGACCAGTATGGTATATCCAGCACGGATCTTTCCATCAAAACAACCCCGATGCACATGCAATGAAAGAAGTTGGACTTCCGTATGATACCTTCGTCCGATTCCGCTGCAATCTTTTGACTGTGTAAAGCTACGAATACTTCGACAGATGCCTGGATATGTGCGTCATAGCTAGCGAGTTGGCAGACGCGCTAGATAACGAAGCAAGTCAGACTGGTGAATTTCCAGGATCAAGATTCCGGAATTACCAGGATCCCACAGGCTCCCTCAAGCAGACTATGTGTAAGTGAGGTGAAAAATTCTTAAGCAGTCTCTGACAATTTCCACAGCCTGTTGCATCCTGGCCAGAGCGTGCTACATAGGATACGAAGAAGAATGGCTACACAACGCTGGAGTGGATGCCTATATCTCTGCGGCCAGTTTCGCAGAGATGCAGTCTATCTTCCCAGGTTCCAAAGAGGCATCGAAGCCATCTGACATCCCAATATGCGTATTTATAGATTTGTAAGTCTTTTTGATTGGACTCAATTCTTACCGGATGATTGACCTATCCGTATAGCGAAAGGGCAGAGGACCCGAACCGCTCGGGAGGCTGCGTATCAGAGGTAGGCGTCTCGGTCCTTGACGCCATCGATCTCATTGGCTACCCAGGAGACCCTGCCTCCTTGATACGCAGCTTCCATACTCTAATCAAAGGTCGCGAATCCCTCCACCCAAACAAACAGACCGAGAAAGGGATGTACATCCAACCAGACCTCGACCTAAAGCCCCGCAACAAGTTCGTGTTCGGCCCGCATGGATACGAGACTAAGTCTCTCTGTGTGTGGGATCGTGCAAATAAGTGCAACAGAGAGATCCAAATCTCCGTTGATACCGAAACAACCCCTATCGAGGAAGTGGCCCGATGGGTCAAAGGCAAGATTGGCGCCCAGCCAGTGCATGGCTCAAGTTCCCCATTCACAGTCCAAAGCACGAAGGCAAAGAACAGAACCAGGCGTCGCAGAGACTCTCCCGAATACAGCATGTGAGTACAGGAACGACTAGCCATCCTTCTATCATCAACCGCAGCATCTACGCCATGCTCGGATACCAATACCTCGCCCTTCACCTCTACTTCTCTCCTGGTCACTCTCCACAGTCCAGCAAAGACACGGCTTTTTCCACCTCTTCCCCTTTTCTTTAGCCCACTCGGCTTGCTCCAGGACACTGAGACAATGCACAACACAAGCGAAACACATTCAAGAACAAGCACGGTCTCTCTAGTGCTCCCACACATCTTGCTCCCTCCAACCCAGTGTCCTCTGTCGACAACGCAAACAACACAAGCCAGCTACAGTCGACGACAAGCACTGTCGTATCATTTCTCTCCACTATCGCTGCTCGAAGCGCAACAAACATCAGCACTCGCCCCTTCAATATTTCCTTCTTCCGTCTTCTTCTTCTCCTCCTCCAAGGCTTTCGCTTCGACGGGAAACAAGCAAAAAAAATGAGCAGAGACCTTTGGCACACGCATTTCTCAAAGTTTCTTTCTCTTGGTAGCGTCTTTGGTCTTTGATGTTTTCTTTCTTGAGCCTACTGTCTTTCCCGAGCTTTGAAGCTCGATGCATTGGTCTCGAAGAGGCTTTTTGCACTTTTGTTACTCTGTTCCTCTTTTGATCACCGATCGCCTTTTGTTCTTTTTGCTTCTTTTTGATCGCTCAGCTATGGACTTGATGATTGAAACACAATGCTTTCTACTATATGACCCTCTTGTGCTAGTGCATCTCTGTCTTGCGGTACTGCTTTCGATAAGCTGTTGAAATGCATAGACTACTTTGATGGTAGGGATGTCCCACTGAGACAGGAAAGTAAGAAGGGCCTTCAATGGACATCACTATATTTTGACAAGCAGTTCTGCATTTGTATGGACCACTCAACCCTCAAAACTGATACTGGAGATGTGAAATCATCCCGAAAGCACTACCATTCCATTCCTTCTTTCTATGGGCTCTACCTCTCCTCTCCTGCTCAACTACCACCCCTACTCGTTGTGATGAGTTCTTTCATGACTAACGAGATGCGAAGGCTGCTGGAAGCCACGACCGCACTCCGGGCAAGCCACCGGTTTGTACTCAGGTACATGAGTCATAGCATGTTACTCGACAAACCTGCGCCTGGTGTTGGAGTAGGTACAGGCACCCCACTTGCAATCGTGGTTAGCGAACTGGCGCGCGTGACCGATGTGGTCGTTGTTGATGTGCAGCTGTATACATATCAGTACTCATAAGGGATGTGAAGAGACGGGTGCAAAGGGAGGGGAGTATACGTACCCAGAGGAGTGTGGCGGCGTGGTCACCGGCGAATGTTCTGGCGCAGGTCTCCCAGCGGCAAGGAAGACTAGCAGGAGTAGGAGCTAGAGGCTGTGACAGGGCCCCGGTGGGCTCGAGAGAGGCGGGACGAGATATCTCGGGGTCAGAAGCAGCGACCTCAGCGGGCGTCGGAGCGGGCGAGGGGGGTGCAGTGGTACTTGCAGCCAGGATCTCCAGGCAGGCGGGCGACGGGACGGGAGCACGGTATACAGGCAAGGTGTTGATGTCAAAGCCGGGAGGAAGAGGCCCGTTCAGAGGACGAAAGCGGGCGATGGCAGTAGCGAGCAAGGCCTGCTCGTCCATTTCTGATGGCAGACGAGGGCTAGCTCTGCCGTTCATGGCGGCATAGTGCTGTAGGAACATCAATAGATCGCAAGATGAGACGTGAAAGGCTGTGGCATACCTCTGGGTAGAATTCGGCAACTGCGTTGCCCTGCATCTCATAAGGCTCGCTCTCAAAGTCCTCCTCTTCCTCGCTCTCCTCTTCGTCGTCTTCCTCTTCGTCGTCTTCCTCTTCCTCGCCTTCCTCTTGGGCGTCTTCGAGCATGTTTTTGGTGGCCTCAGTGCGCTCCGGAGTGGGCTCGCCGTTGATATCGAGAACCAGGCGCTTTGTGGTGGCTGAAGGCTCTGCTGGCGAGGCACTTCTCTTCTTGGGACGAATAGGGATCATTTTGTCTACTGTCTCGATGGTGATTGTGTTTGCGTGAGAGATTATGGAAGCTTGAGTGTGTTGTGTGTTGATACGAGCTTTGACCAGCTACGTGATGGATGATAGGGAGTGACGGACGCTCGACGCTCGCGTCTCGACCGGGACTCAAACATCCATTCTTTTTTCTATGCCGGCCCACACAATCACTCAACGTCGACTGACGATCTCTGGCAATCTCTTCTATTTACACTATCATGCTCGTCCCCTCGCCTTCCAACTCTCTTTCCAAAGTGCTTTTCATCTTTCGATCACTCTACTTGTGCGCTTTCACACTCGCCTCTCCGGCGTGGTACTGATGCGTCTAATCCGTCTGATTCTTCTGCTTCGGACACTAAGGTCGGTTCCGACTCGCGTTCTCGTTCTGTCTGGGACGATCTCTTCTCCGACATCGACTTCGATTCCGAGTTCCTCCTTGACCTCGACTTTGATTCTGATTCTTCTTCCTCGTTGTCTATCACCGAGTCAGATGCTTCTTCCAGCTCGTCTGAGGCATCCGGCTCTTGTCTGTTCTAGAGTGATCCCAGATGGCACATCGAGCTCGATGAGACCATGCTGAGCACTAACGTTCTCGACTTTGACAATGACCCATTCTTGTGCAACGCCGACGAGGAGTTTCTCGACGATGTCAAGTTCTGCTTCTACATCAGGTGCGTATGTCTCTTTTGCCATGCTTGCGATCTCGACAGCTAATGCTATCTCAGGTTGAGCGTGATGTGCGCTTATAGAGGCAACGCCTTCCTGCATTCTGCAATTCACATTACTTATCGCAACTTTCTTTGGCTCTGGTCAGACTTTGCTTCTCGCTCCGCCGCTCGTCAGAGAGAGTGCGAGCAGAGATCGTCAGACCTCGAGCCGAAAAGGCTGCTATTACCGCCGGTGAGCGCATGGCCGGCCAAGATGCCACTCCATCAACGGCTCGCATCTCAGAAGAGGTGGTGTTCCCTCCAGGCAAAGATCTCAGTCGCCTACTGCGCGGCAGAACGTCAAGACACAACCCGCGCCTGGACACAGAAAGTGTTTGACCTACGAATCACTCCTCCACACCTCGTCGCCCGAGGCTGTCACCCGAATACTGCTCCATCATCATGCCCAGGAAGACTTGCTGTCTTTGGGTCCCAACAGCTATGCTCTTACTCAAATCCATCCGAAGACATCAACAGCAATCAATGCTGCTTCAAGAGACGTTGTCATCACACTGGGAAGGTCTCACATCGTACTGTCCCCTTCTGAAGGCGAGATCACGTCTCTCTCTGCAAAGCAAGTCCCTGGTTTTGGTGACAGAGGTCCTCGCTCAGAGACCCAATTGGCGAAACTTTTGCAGCGCCATCTTGGCCGGTGTTCTTGTGGACAGCAAGAACTACTACCCGCCACAAACTCGTTAAGGGCGCTATGGTTGGCATCAGCAAGCTCTCGAAGGGTTTGAGGGAGTACAATCTCGGCCGCAATGCCCACAAAGACTGCAGCATCAACTTCAACTCGCAGCTCAGAGGCACCATCGACGACGAACATGAGCTCGCCTTGGTAGGCCGCTGCTACCGCTGATACCAAGCCCGTCATTGTCTACACATCACTCTATCAACTTCCAGACACCAGTTCGAGCTAACATCTCGCTCGTCGTCCCCTTGGACGTCCATCTTTGTGCCTCCAGCATCTCATCTTTGTGCCTCCAGCATCTCATCTTTGTGCCTCCAGCATCTCGTCTTTGAAGTCACGACAACCCAAACACTCTCAAGACTATTCTGCAACTACCTCACCAGAGACAACCAACCAGATGACCCTGGCTCTTTGTGAGCAGTGGGCTGTCACAAACTTCGACAGAGTAGTGCACAGCGCTTTCGTCATCACTCCACAGCGCTGGCTGGGAAATCAAGGAACAAAGTCGAGATCCGTCATATGCTTCCTCGCATCAGAGGTCACACTCTAGCTCCAGAATTGCAAAGGATTGGAGAGGTAAGTCTGGTTCAATGGCCCAGCAAGCGCAACAACCGAATGGCATTGAAGATCTTGACATCCAGCAGAGGTCTGAGCAAGAATCTGCTGTTGGGCGCTCATTTGTGGTGGAAGAGGCACTGCTTTCCCACGTCGTCTGGCGTCTTGAGGCAATTGCTTCTACTGGAGTTCATGTCGAGGGCGGCATTCTTGCTGATCACTTGCACTTATCGAATCAGAGTTCAAGGAGAAGACTCGGCGCTTACTTCGGAGTCTGTGGATGTTTACCCATTGATCAACACTGTCCTGCTCCGCTGTCGTGGCTGCTCATCTTCACGCCGTTTTCGGGATGCAGATAGTCGTAGAGATGGCAGCCTTGTTCGCACAGAAATGCAGCGGCAGATTGCCCGCGTTCTTGAGGCTGCAAACTGGACAGGCAACCAAACATCCCTTCGGAGAAGAGACTTGGACTAGTGGCGAGGCCAATTGAGTTGATAACACGAATCGGATTGAGTATCGCAAATCACCGATTTTATCCTAGAGTGCCTGATTGTGAAGGTGCTTGATAGGATATGCGTGAGGACTTGATACTGTAAAGTCATGTCTGAGTCTTTCCATTTCTCCCGTCACTGTGCCTTATGAGACGAACTCCCTGCCTCTCGGGGCTCGTTTGCTTTGTTTTTTTCGTGCCACACGTATATCTGCTATTACCACTGACTTGAACTTCCAGCCAGCGACTCTCAATCGTGTCCCAGATTTCATGACCATCCCAGGCCCCACGGCTCTTTTTCCTCTTTCACAGCCCACAGCGATACTTCTTCAGAAAAAGCGTCAGTCCGAATGATTTACGAAAGCACAGTATCTAATCTTCCAGCGTAAGATCAATAGTCTCAGGCGCCTTCTTCTCAAAATGCTTGAGCCTGGCCGCAGCAATTGCTTGTCGTGTATCTTGAACAGGAGAAACAGATACATGAGAGACTGGTACTGGACTTTTTCGCGCTGGAGGAACTGGTGCGGCAAGGACGGGGGTGGGAAGGAATGCTGCAAGAGGAGCTGGTGCAGGTAGAGGTTCTTCGCCATCGCTGTCTAGGTCGACGACTACGTGGCCGCGCCTTGAAGGCGGCTGCTGTGGAGGCTGTGAGCGAATAGCTGGGTATTCGGGGACATATGGTGATGTTGGTGCTCGTGTGGGTTCAGAAAGCGTGTCTCCATGGAAGACCGAAGCTTCAATCTGTGCCCCCGACGATGCCCATTCTCCGGCTCCCGGGTCAAGCTGGCTGCTCGGTGGTACTTGATAGCTATGATTGGGCAGGGGTGCTTGCTTCGGTAGAGCATTCGATTCTGATATCATATCTGGGTGTGTAGCAGGCACGCCAGATACCTCGCGACTCGTCTCAGGCGTCATGCCCACAGACTGGTAGGAAGTGCTGCGAGACAGGACTTCCTGACTGCTCTGCGAAGCATACTCTGACAACATGGAGGGATTCCGCACCAGTGCTCGTGGCAACTGGAAGCGTTTCTTGACTAGAGGGACGACTGGGGGGATCGGTGCTTCGGACTCGGCTGGCTCGGCTGGTGGGATGGTTTTGCCATGTCTTTTTGTTGGTTTGGGCTTTGCTGCGTTCTTGCTGGCTGCTTCTGTTCCCGACGAGGGAGTGTCTGCTTGACCAGTGGGCGCTTTCTTCTGTTTCTTCGCTAATGGTTTGGAAGCGTTGTCGGCTGTCTCTGTGGGTGTGTGGCTGCCAGACTCTGGTTGTGTCTCGGTGGTCTTGCGTTTTCGTGGTTTCGGTTGTTTCGCAAGCTGCTTGAGTCTTTGCATCTCAGTATCTCCCAGTGCAGCTACCAGGATATACTCGAGAAAATCTGCTTCGACAGGTGCAGTTGGATCAAAGCCTCCGGCCCAGTCTTCATTGTCTGGCTTCGTCCACAGATTGAGCTCGGTACAGTTCTTCGGGCTGAAGGTTATTTGTCGCTCGAGACATTCGAGGTCGTGATCTCGACCTCGTTTGTGCACTAGCTCGAGCTCAAAGACCAAGTTCTTGTCCACGGTTTCTGGCATCGTCTGAACAAGCTCCTTGACCAGCAGCAGAGGTACGATATGCTTGAGGTATGTTTTGGTGTCGAAGTTGAACATTGCCAGGAGAAAAGGGCGCAGCTTTGCTTCGTCGATCGGCACATACCAGCCATCTTTCAGGCCTCGCAAGTTGTGCGCTTGTTCCGGCGTTGACACCTTGGGCTCGCGATAGTTCTTGACATGCAAATCTCGAGGATAGCCTGGAGGTACATAGACACTGGGGCTGCCTGGTAACTGGAAAAACTCCCGTAGCGATTCGGTAAAGCAGTGCAGTTGACGCAAAGAAGTCTCGCACAGAATCTCGCCCAGTCTGCCATTGTCGAATTGTGCAGCTTTTAGTGCTGCCATCGGTCCACAGCCAGGTAGTCCTTTAGTATCGTAGTCTCCGCCACTGAGGAGAGCAAATAGTATCAGGCCTTGTCGGTTGATTCGATTTTTCTGCTCGATGACATCTGCACGGTAGATCCTGACCAGCGTGTCGCTTTTCTTCGCGGTGTTACCGCGACCCTCACGATGCTCCTTGATCAGGACTTTGGCTCCAAACATGAGCGCATCTCCGTCGTCAGTCCACACGGCATCCACAATGCCCAATTCATTCAACCTCGCACACTCGGCTTCTGCCTCTGCCGGCGCCCGATGATGCGGAACCTTCAACATGTTCAACGTCTTCCTGAGCAGATCGATCTTCTTCCAGTCGATTCTTCCCGCCACACCGCCCCGTTTCCAAGGCCGCGATGGTCCATCGAAGATAAATATTGGCTGGATGTTCATACGCATGAGTTTGAGCACTCGCCACAAGATTGCCTTTTCAACCGGATTGGCTTCGGGCACTTTTTGGCGAATTGCAGCGACTTGGGCATCGCTAAGATTGTGGAAGCGCCATCCGGCTTCGTCGATGGCAACGCGTAATGGTCGCTTGTGTTGTCGAAAGTGGTCGGTGGATAGCTGGGCGAGAGACTTTACTTCGCCTTCGCCGAGAATGTCCCAGAGGCTGATATTTCCATCAGCAAATGCCGTAGATTCGAGAAAAGGTGTTCTGTGTACCCAGGAATACCCATACTGGGCGGCGCATTGAGATGATGTTGATGTGGAAAATACAGGAGGGGAGGTTGGTGAGCAGACGCGACGCGCCAGAGATTGGACCCGCTGTCGGGCCGAGAAGGGAACTCTCTCCAGACTCCATGTCGCGCGAGTTGCGGTCAACAAGACACACACCATCCTCAGGCAAAACTGCAGTCAAATCGATGCCGCCTGTGCCTGAATGTTGAGATTGCTTCTTCGAGCTGCATTGAAAGAAAGAAGCACATGATGCTATCGAAAGTCGTACTTTGGCCGGATCTGGCAAAGTCGCCTTTGTCACTTGTACAACCCCAATCATGGTGGCCAAGTACAGCAGTACTGCAAAACCTTTATAAACAATTCCCAGCTGCTCGTCTGACATACCCATACTCCATACACTGACAAGCCCACTTGGGGTCGAGAATCTCTGTTCGGATTCAAGAAAGACATGTGTCGCTACCAGCCCTCATTTTGTGAACGACGGCGACGCATGGAGTAGAGAAGTGGACCACGTCCATAACTCTCGAATTGCCAACACTTGTCTCAAGAGGGCACGTATACAGTATTGTCATGATGCGTGTAGGCAACGTAGTGGTTTTGTGACGGTTCAATTTCCAGGGGCTCATCATTTGTGCTTAGTCCTATCCCCTCTTTCTCATCCCTGATCAGTCTTCTTCTGTCGTTCATGTTCATGTTCAACTCGCCCCTCAGGGACTTGCTCAGGTCGATGCCCCTTTCCTTGACCTTCTCGATGATCTCTCAGGTCTCCAAACGGACTGGCATAGCGCCTCTCTCATCTCGGTGCGCTTGGGACTTGGTCTTTAGTCTCGACGTGCTACTCAAGATCGTCAGTAAAGGTAAAAGGTTCTAGAGAAGACCGTAGCTTACCTCTGAAGGCCTGCCAGTCGCGGTTCCAGCGACGAATGTTGGCGTCGACGCGGCGGCGGGCGGCGGCGTGGCGAACATTCTCTTCGTGATTGTCGACAGCCTGGCGAAGCTCGTCGGCCTCGAGGCCGCGGGGCTCAGGGGCGGCGATGCGAACGTTGGCCTGGCCCTGGTCCTGGCGCTGGCGAGCAGGGGGAGCTGTATACTTTTCAGTCTCGTGAGAGGAGAGAGCTCATTGTTCACTGCACATACTAGTAAGGACCCGGTAGACAAGGAAGGCCATGCACGAGAGCATGACGCCGAAGGCCATGTCATAGACCCAGACGACTCCGTGCTGGCGGGCGGAGGTGGCGATGGCGAAGGCGAGCATGCAGATACCGACGGTCAAGGTGACGGGGTTCACGAAGACGCGGATAGCGAATGAATCCACGACGTCGAAGATCAGGGTGTAGTCCATGTTGTTGAGTGGGGATGGTTTGTTTTAAGGGCTGGTGTACGTTGGAGATGGTTGTTGATGCGGTAGTTTGGACTGGCGGCGCCGTGGAAGAGTTTTTACGTGTTGGTCGGGGTCAAAGCAAGCAAACATAGGGAGCAACGCCAAGACTTTGCACTGGTGTTGATACGGGAGCGCAATCGACTCCACACAACATGTTTCTGATTCTCACCAAACAAACCTGAGAAATCATGGCTCCCGTTGTCAGCAGCTCTTGGGCCGATCCAGAAGAGCCAGATGTACACGACTTTACCGCCGAGGACCTGGCACGTCACAAGCGTTTCATAGACTCGCTTATGACAACGAAGGGCATCGTGAGTAGCGACAAGCATTGATCGGCATTCTCTTTTCTCTGACAAGTCACGCAGAACTTCTTCTCCCTGCCCATGAACATCCGAACCAACATCTACCACCAAATTCTCGAAACAGACGCTCCTGTTATTGTCATGTCGGACGACATAGACTTCTACAACCCTCAGTCGAAGACAAAGCTCAACTTAAAGTTGATGCAAGCCTCCAGGCAGGCGTATGAGGAATTTAGCCATGTACTCTTCTCCAAAATATTCGAGTTTGCCGACCTCGATACCCTGCTGTCACTCCTAACCAAGTCAGAGGGAGTCCGACGCAACCTAAAGCATGTTGACCTACAGCTGGAAGCAGGCTCCCTGGACCTGGGTCTCTTCACCCTCCAAGCTCTCTCCGAGTTGCACCTGCAGAGCCTTACGCTGCGGATCCCGGCTGTCAAAGGCGACGAACAAGACTGGACAAAGTCTTTGGGGATGAATCTCCTCTCCAACATCCGAGGGGTCAAAAAAGTTGCCCTCAAACCCGTCAAGCCTGTCGCTATGTACCATGCCGGAACAAAGTCTCTTGAAGAGACTGTTGGTATTGGCAAGATCATTGTCTCCCTGCTCAAACGTCCCTCCTTTGCTGAGCGGCGTCACCCCAGCCAACCTCCAATCCTCCCTGAACATCTTGCTTCAGGCGTCTCTGGTTGTAGCCCAGAGCCAGTGCTGCCTTGGTTGAGACAGTCAGTGACAGACTTTCGCGGGTTGGGCGAGGCAGAGCACGTTGATCTCGCGGTCGTGGACCCAATGTGCAGACGCCACAGATCTCTCCTATGGTGTTCTTGTATTGGTATGTCCGCCTCGTGCTGCTTCTCTTGACTCTGAGCTAACATCCAGTACCAGAACGCGAGAAGAGGGTAGTCAGAGATGTGGCACTTGCCCGGCTCCATTGGAGCCAGCGCTGTAAGACACTTTACTGCTCGTGTGCGAATGCCACTAACACAACTATAGGACGAGCCAGTTCATGCATACCATGGTCAACTGTTGCCTCGCCTGTCGGTCACCCCTCGATGGACCCAGCCAAAAGGGTCAACTCGTCAGCATTGATTCCTACCCCTGAACGAACAGCTCAGATCACTCTCGCCATGCAACATAACCCAGCTATGGTCGCTTTCGCATCGTTGGAGTCATCCCACTACCTGAGCACCATCCTCCATTGCCTTCGGTTCACGCCCTTCCACCCCTTTCAAATCTCGTTTTGTGTTTTCTTGGATTCCTTGTCTTGTTGTCTTTAAGTGCAGGAACTTTCTGTCTCGGCCTCATATGATCAGTCGCTCGTTCCTTGTCTTCAGCTCATACTGAGATGATGGTTTCTCGCCATGGTTGTCTCCAATTTCCTATTCAGCGTTGTGGCAGGGCTTTGAGAGCGCTGTGGTTCTTTTTCTTTCTTTTTGGACGGCACGTCTTGTTTTCTTTGATGCCTTTGGGCTGCATTCATCACTGTTTCGTTCGTTTTCTGTATCTAGCACTAATCGAGTTCCTTCTGGCGTTTCTCTTGCCTGCACCGAACCTCTGCCTCTCTGAGACATCTTTCCTGCCCACGGAGAAGCGGATATTACTCTGATTACTCTCTGCTATGGCCGAATATCTGAAACCCTGCTTGGAGACGTCCAGATTATGGATTGCCTCTCGTGCCATGCTGCTAAAACATGTAGGAAATACAATTCTGCTCTCAGACGCACTCATCGTTTTCGATATTCAGCGAGAGACCACGAGTCACTTTACAATCCAAGAATCTCGACACCCCTCCAACAAATTCGTGGCTGTAGCTCAGTGGTCAGAGCAGACGCCCACTAGAGTAGATCTAGAGGGGACTAAAGTCAAGACCCGTGTTCAATTCCCGGCAGCCACATCTTCATTTTTGCTGGCTTGTTTGCTTTGGAAGCTGTTTTGTTTTGTTTTCGTCCCACATGCACACTTTGTTCTTGATATACAGGATCGCAGGATATACCACTTTGCCAGCACGATTACTTCTTCATCATCATCACTATCGTCGTCACCATCATCCTCGTCCTCATCTCGTACGTGACTGGGAAGAAGTCGCGTTTGGTACAAGACACTGACCCATCGCAGCAAAAATGGCACGCCTCATGCTCGTCATCCTCCGCCGCCTCGCCCGCACCATCATGTACTACCTGGGCCCATACCTAGTCGCTCACGGCTACATTGCCCACGTAACTCTTCCCATCTACACTCACACACCTTTGCATCCTCTGACAAGATGGGCAGCTCAACCAGCACGACGACCTCGAGCGCGGTCCTTTGCTTTCTCGTCCTGTCAGCTTGCACGATGTTAGTACTTGGCCTTGTGGTGTCTGTGGCGAGTGGCATGATGTTGAGAGTTTGTGTGTTTTGTATGAGGAGCCTTAAAGAAAGGGGTGAGAGGGAGTCTGAGATGCAGAAAGATGTGCTGGAATGAGAGGAGGCCAGCGAGAAGATCAGTTCTGCTCGAGAATGCAAGTTGGTTTGGTCCTTTTTTCGATCATGACTTGGAATGTGATTGTTCTGTGCTTCTTGGTGGTATTCTACCTACTACTATTAGTACAGGAATTGTGACACTCCACTCAAGTGTCCTGTTCTGCTTCCTCGTGCTTTTTGTCTAGGCTTCTTCCTTTTTGTCGACCACCAACCATTACACCCCATGCATTACGTCCTTCCAATTCTCACTCATCGCTTACTGCACCTCGTCTAATCTTTCTCTCCGCCGACTCCCTCATGCCTTGACTGTCCATACCCGCCCATACACTTCTTCTCAGCCCTTGGACCATCTTTCTGATACCCAGCTCAAGCAGCAACTACCACCATCTCTCTCTGCGAAGCGAGCCGTGCTTTGTCTTCTCAGGCACCTCAAGGTGCGAGTTGACCAGACGAATAGTCGGGGCACCGACAAAGATGGCAGCCGGGTACTGGACTGACTTGGGAGTCAAGGGCGAAGGCTGTTGAATGACGATGGTGGGAGGATCAAGATGAGGCTTGGACTCGGGGACCTCGGTGTCCTTGTTTGCTGGGTCAGGGAGTTGGGGTTTGAGTTGATTGGTGTTCTCGGGCCCGTCTGCTGCTTCAAGTTGCTTTGGAGTACCCTCAGGGTCGATGGTGCTGGGATTGTATGAGTTGGCGGGAGGGCACGGGGGGGAGCTCTTGCGCTCGAGCTTGATCGCGGTCTTGCTCACAAAGTCGTTGACGGCAGCTTCGTTTCTGCCAGCCTTAAGCATGGCAGTTTTCACTTTCTGAATACGAAGAGGAAGCACCTCCGGCTGTTTGACGTTCTCGGGATGAGGTGGAGGGATAGGAGCTTCGGCTGGCTTGTCGGGAAGAGGAGGGAGTGGACGAGGGGCACCGGTTGCTGGCAAGACAATCCCACTGCCCAAGTATGGACCAGGAACAGGAATGGCAAGGGCATCGTTGGTGGAAACAGGATCTAGACAGCGCTCTCTCGGGAGGGAGAAGTTGCGTGCGCCGCCAGTAGGACAGTTCTTGTGGTTGCGCAGGGCAGACTGGATTGTAGCAGCGTCTTCAGCGTCGAACGAGCGTGGGTTACTGGAGGAGAGTCGATTGCCTTGAAATTCGATATCTGAAGGCTTGCTCTCGGTTGCTTGGATAGTTACGAGAACTGTATTTGGTCAGCACGCGTCCACACGGCTATCTGAAGTGTACCGAAAGGATGTATGTTTACCCAATGCGCCTTCGACGCAAGAAAGGAAGACAAGAGCGATGACCAGAGGAATGAGCAGCTTGGTGTCGTGGAGGTGGATAACAGCCCAGCAAGCAGTAGCCATAAGGATAGCAAGGAGCAGGGCACACAAGCACAGAAGTTGTGTCTTGGTGTTGACGGTGGACATCACTGGGCCCTCGCGGTTGGGGAGCCTGGCAAACATGCCAATGAGGTGCATTCTAAGTGGTGAGAACGGTGCGAGCGTTATTCGAAAGGTTGACTGTTTGTGTAGGTGACTCGCGTGTTGGTGTGGTGGAGAGAAGGTTGGAGGGTCGTGGCTTTGGGAGAGGATGACAACATCAAAACACGACTCGACTTCGACCAAATCAGCCTTACTCGACGAACAAGCCAGCTCTGTCCTCTCAAGATGGACCAAGACATATTTGAGAAGCTTAAGGGACACGGGTTCAGACTCCTTATGACTTTCGGTTTCTACTCTACAATAGTGGCCTTGCTACACCAATCAAACCCCAAACCGACGGTGAAAAGAGCATCTTGCAATTCTTATGTCTTGCACATGGCAGTATCGGTATCCATGACGCCTCGACCAATGCTTCTCCATTTCCCATGCCTCTGGTCAACTTCCCTCGGGCTGTTTTTGTGCCTTCATGACCTTGTCGAACACCAGGATTCCCGCACCGAGGTCGCTCAGATGCGCGAAGCGACTGTACAGATTGTTAGCAGAGTTCACACCACAGTCAGGAGAGGGTCAAGCATACCAGAGGACTTCGGGACGAGACGGATGGTTGCTCCACCGTCTTGGCCAGCAACACGGACGTCGGCAGCGCCAGTGTGGTTGTCGATGAAGGGGTCGCTCATGGGCGAGATCAGAGTAGGAAAGGGTGAGCCGCGTCTGGGAGGGCTGAGTGCTGGGGTGGGGGGCAGAGGGCGATCGCGCAGGAGGCGTCTGTAGACTTCTCCCTGCGACGGATCGTCATCAATGATTGAGCGAGGCGACATACCAATATGGTAGAGCTCTATGTCTTCTTCGTTAACTGGCACGAGGTAGGAAGAGCCGCTAGCGTGGTGAGGGTCGTGGCGGAGGTGACCCATAGCTGTTACACGCAGGCGTGTCAGTCAAACTCAGATGGACGAAGGATCGCAGGGTTCGCTTACTGATGGCGCCGACGAAGAGGAAAGCAAGCAGAAAGGCAATGAGGAGGGAACCCCAAACCGCAAAGGTCTTGCCGCTCTGGGCGGTGTAAACAGTCATGCTGAGCAGAATGAAGTTGACGAGGACGCCAAACACGAAGCATCCGTGCTTACAGACAGGAAGGCACATGGTGGTAGATTGATGCGGGATGAGACAGTTCTGAAGATCGTGATGGTTCGCGTAGAGTGCGTAAGAGTTCTGGTTTGTGTTTGGGAGAATTGTGTTCGAACACGTGAAATGATAAACAAGAAGGGTCTGCCCGGGGCTAGTCTACGGGTCAAAGCTTTGACGTCGAACAAACATATCAACCGAACTTGAATTTTACGTTTAGAAGGCAAGCAAAAGGGCTAGTACCATGGAAATTTGCAGAAGAAGGGACAAAGTGGTGTTATTGATCGAAGGATAGAAGAAAATCCTCTCCCTGATGTCTTGCTCCAGCCATCTAACTCGTGTAGCTTTCCTACCGGGCCCCCTCCTTTCCATCAATCATGCCCTTCTGAGCTCGTTTCTCTTGCTGACAGTCTTCTACTTGCTGTCAGTATATGCCCGTAATGATCACAGCAATCGTGGGTGGTCTTACAAAGCGAGTAGAGTCTGCTGAGCCCGGCTTTGACGAGAGTGAGAGCTTACTTCTGGGCTACTCTCAGGGATTAACGCAGCTCAAACAGCACTCAGACAATGTAACTTACCCTGCTGCTTGGTATCGTTGTCGGCGAGAGTCTCCTCGACGACGCGGATGGTAGCATGGTCAGGGGCGGCTTGGGCGACCTGATTAGGCAAGTAGGCGGTGCCTCTGGCAGCGCAGCGAGGGGAGCTGACGCGACGGATGGTGTCAAGCTCGATGGGGCGAGCATTGAACTCATCGCTCGACGAAGAGGAGAAGGAGTAGGCCGAGGCGGAGGACTTCTTGCCAAAACACATGATGTCGATGTTGTTGTTTTGGTGATGGGAGTGGTAGAAACTTGGAATTGCTTGCGGTGGAAGGTGCAAATTTCGTGTTGCGTGCGTGTTTGTGGGTTGTATGAGAGAAGAATGACTGAGGTGACGCTGGATGGGCTGAAGGTAGGTGGTTGCCGGAATATTCTGGCGTCCGACGTCAAGCGAATGAGCCAAATACAATTCACCACTATTTCACGATTCACTGAGGATAATATAGCTGGAATATGAGTTTGCAGCAGTGCTTGATTTGTAGTTTCTACTGCAGTTCTGCGGGCAGGCCTGTCGTCGAGGTGCAAGTTGTCGAGCCCGACCATGTCTTGATATCCCTTCTTCCTCTCAGAATCATGCACCAGTACGGCATTCCATTGCACCTCTCTACGCGCTATATGCAAGCTCAGTCATCAATAGGGAAGCGCTCCTGAGCAGGGGAGGCGCAAGGAAGCCTGGCACGCTCCTTTGCAGCACGCTTCTCCGGGGGAGTGCGCTTAGGGGTGGCCGGCGAGACCATGACTGCCTCGTACGAGGACTTGTCGTTGTTGTTGCTGCTGTTTCTCAACTGTCAGGAAACATCATACAAGCAGATGAGTGGTACTTACGCATTGCCGAAGGCGCCAGCAACCTTCTTGAAGAGGCTCTTGCTCATCTCCTTGAGCTTCTTCGAGAAGCCGTGTGCCATTGTTGATGGTGGTTTGGCAGGGATTGTGTTGAATAGGTGGCAGGTGGTGCGGGATGATGGTCGCGGTGGTAAGATGTTTTGGGCCTGGTGATGTTTGTTTTCAGAAGACGGGAGCTCGACAATTATCGAACTGAATTTCACTCCGTACAGCCTACTGCCACTTCCACCCTGTCAAGTTTCACTCCCTCCATCTCGTCGACGCGTCTGACGATTTTCCAGTACCCTACCTTCAGGATACCTCCCTCATCTAACTCAGCTCCTCTCATCGTCGCGTGGTCTCTCTCTACCACTCGGGCAGTGTCAGGCTACTATAGAAAGACAACACTGCTTTGAAGTCGTCATCTTGACCAAGGAGACCACCCGCAGCGTCTCCCAGCTCTTCTTTCTCATCCTTCGCGACCCCTTTCGGTACGTGAGCCTCCATACAAGCTGGTGTCACAAGCTGACATTGCTGCGATAGACACTATGCCTCTTCGACGTCTCGAGTACTCAGGTCCCCTTGACCTCCCCCTATCACCGTCAAATCAGCACTCCGAGCCCACCGAGATCAAGGACCTGGAGACCATGGCTAGATTCAGGTACCCACCAACAGATCTGAGCCCCGTCGACCTTGTCGATTGGGTCAAGACCGAGTGGTCAGGTCGAGGCGCACGCCTAAAGCAGGTCCATGAGCTTCTTACCAAGGACTTGGAGCACCTCTTCATCACATCCGAGCAGACCGTCACCCCTCTCGCCCTGTTGAAGTGGATGGCAGCATGCGGAAACTGGATGCAATGTTCCTTCTTGCATGCTGTCTTCGATCAGCCAAGCCAAGAAGCAATCATCGACAGCAGCGAAGACGACCGTCAATTCCTGATCAAATCTTTCGCCGATCTCTGGGACAAATCATTTGAGACCATGCGCGGATTCCTTGTCGACCTCCACTACACCAAGGAGATTGACTTGACAGACGACTGCTTGAGCTCCTACCAGGACTATGAACTCTACGTCTCGCCCAACAAGCTTCTTCTTGCCGCTCTTAGCCCATCTAGCTGCAGTGCTGCCGCTCGAACTGAAGATCACGAGCTCGCGTGGTGGGACCATCGATCAATCCTGTTGCACGCAGGCCCAATCAGACGTCAAGGGGTCACATGGCTTATTCAGGAGCGCGAGGAGATGGACGAACTGGCCAGAAAAGGCTGCCGCATTGTTCGATCGTCCCTTCATGCCGCCTGCAATTCAGTTTCGCTGAATCAGTATCTAGATCTCTAGACAGATTCTTCTCCGGGTTTTGTTCAAATCACAATGCTTTGCCCACTCTCGTGCACAGATGATCCTCGAATGTAGCCATAAAAATGCAGAATATGTGCTTCTGGATCGATACCGTCCAGTGACTCTCCTATACACTCAAATGTGGTTCCAGAGACAGGTAAAGAAATGTCTCAATGGGTCTCTTCTTGGAACTGAACTACTCTGTGCATTTTGATAGGTGCATCTTCCGCATAGTGTTAGGGATGGAATGATGCAAGCTCGTTTCTATAAGCAATCATTCCATACCTACTCCGACAACTATATCTTAACATGTAGAAGCACAAAATCATATCTTGCAGCAAGGCTTAGTACAGAGAGGTCACCGTAGAATGCACATTCTAGCTGTACAGAGACATCTGAATGGACGTTGGCATCAACCTCATACATTCCGATAGGTATCTCTAGCTTGGAACACTGATACAGAAAGTGTAGATGCCCTGTTCGATTGATATTGATATCTCACGTGGAACATTCTCTCGTTGATATAGGTATCGGATTGCAAAGATGCCTGGCATAGAGCGGTACAGTCCACTGAGAATGCGAAGTAATCCAGCCGTTCACAATCGGTAGGGATTCCGACAGATGCTAACAGCTGGGGGTATTGGCAGATAATGAACACCAAGAAAGTGGTATCAGCACTCAAGTCGATAGAGTTATCAAAAGACGTAAAGGCATCACGTTTAACGATGAAGGCCACTGGCAGCCCAAGAGATACAGTAATGTTGGAGAAGAGAAGAGATGTTTCTTTGATATCTACACTGTACAGCAAAAACTTCATGCATGGAGGCATGGTCCTCAGGAGAAGGTATCCTCCGAAATATGACAAAGGAAGGGAAAAGAGAGATAACAAAGGGAAGACAAGAGATGACGAAGCAAAAGAAGGAAAAAGCACCACCAGAAGACAACCAAAAAACTGCAGCAAAGACCCGGGAAAGCAAAAGACTCATGCTCGACGAGCTGATCAGGAGTTGTAGGCAGGTTCTGTGTCTAGAAGATCAATGTTAGTGGACGGTAGATGAGCAGATGTGTCAAGACAGACTTACACTCAGCGACGAGAAACAAGGCCAGAAGTTGGAGATCTGATGACTAGCTCCTTATCGTGCTCCATGTCCCTCTCAGGGGACAGCGACGACGAACAAGGCCAGAAGTTGGAGATCTGCTGACTGACTTCTTCTCGTCCTCCATGGAGAACTCAGCGGAGTCCACAGTGGCCTTTTCTGGTTCTGGACCCAGAGAGTCATGCCTAAACCAGAAGTTCAAGAACACAGGGCTCTTCCCTCTTCCAACTTTCAAGACCTGATACCTCTGCATTCGGCGATAAATTCTGAGAAGAGATGCTGCATCAGAGATGAACAGCGGCTTGGCACCTTTTTTCGAGCAATCCAGGATAATCTTGGGTTCAAGTGCGATATCGGCGACCTGGGCTAGAGTCCACAGACCCTTCACAACGTCCAACAACCTTTCGAGATCGACGTGGATGAAGTACTCCAGGTGGCGGATTTGCTCAATGTGGAAAAGACGAGGGAGGTTCTTCTTTGGGCGGTGGTGAGGAAGCTGTTTCACTTCGCAGAAGTGCATGAGCACGTCGGGCGAATAACAGTAAAAGTTCGCCTTGGACCAGAAGATTTGATTCGCCTCGTAACTGATTTGTTTACAAATCAACAGTGTGTCGAGGATAGGAATTGCAGGTTTGTCGTGCTTCTGCTTCAGCTTGACGTCTGGGACCCAGGTGCGGCTTGCCTTCTTCCAGTCTTGGAATGTCACGAGAATTCTGCCTTGCTCGTTTTCCATGGACATAAAAACCAATCTGTAGATTTGGTTTCTGATCTCACGAGGGAGCTCGAAAAATTGGGGATCCTGAGAGCCATATCTTTGTATGAATCCTGGCTTAGGTTTGCGTAGTCGGCGCTGTCGAGCGGCTTCTTTCGCCACTGTAGCAAAAGTTAGAAGAAGTAACATGAGCTGGTAACGGGGTATCACATACATTGAGCCAATGATTCGGGGTCCATCTTGACGTCGATAGGATGAGGACTGAACTGCGCGGTATGACTTGCAATATACAGTACTTTAAATATGGCTGCTGGGGTCCGTAAAATCGCCAGCCCCCGGTGATCCTCCGTTGCTGTCGTTGATTCGACGTGATCAATCGCAGCAGATCACCGGAGCCTCGATCGGGAAGATCACCGGAAGCGTCAAGATCACCGTGGCCGCCAACAGACTATAATTTCTGCTTTCTGCAAGCAGACTCCCTCTCTCCTGATTTTTCAACACTGCAGCAGAAAACGAAGGCATCGATCATCCTATATCGACTGTCGTAAGGTACTGCTGCTACATTGACAACCCTCTTCGGCCAGACCAAACTCGTTCTTTCACAGCGAGGAGGGCAACCGAGGGAGTGACATGCATCTTCTATCTATATAGCTATGTACCGATCAAATGTCTCTGAATTATGCTCCTCTCTATATCTGATCATCCCACCTGTCGTTGTTTCCCCGTGCGTCGATCTCTGTAGAAGGCCTCCATGTTTTGACCGCAGGTGGTTTCTTTGAGCGCCGTTTTGGGTGCTGCGTCTTTGTCCTCTTCCTCTCTGCCGCCCTCTCCCCGATCTGCACTCTACTCATCCTCCTCGTGGCTTCCAAGACTGCTGGTCAAAGATCGACGAGGTCATGATATATGCTAAAAAGGCTGCAGACGAGTGGGCAGACTGCACGCCGTCAGAGATGCTATGTACAAGCGCGGCCACACTTGACAGACTTCCTCGCTTGTTCTTGGAAGCGGCCGGGAGTCAGCTGCTTCATGTGTCTCCTAGTACTGTGTCACTCGTATTGCAATACCTCGAGTTGACGCGAATCTTTTTCATCGAGTCCGTCAGCCTCGAGCCGGTGCTTCAAGAAGAAAAGATCTCTTTGTTTCCCACTGGTCGGCTTCGTCAGGTTTGGACATATCCTCGCGTTACCTCTTTGTTCTCCCATTCTTTTACGCCTAGCACGCTCCTCTCCTATCGTCTCCACTGGCGCCTCCAGTGGCTCGCCTGATCGGCTCTTGCCTCTCTTACACCGACACATTCATAGCTGCGGTCAGGTCAGGCGCGAGTGTACGCCGCCCAGAGGTGTTCCGAAGCAAGCGGGGGCACCCTTGACAGACTTTGTCGTCTCGTTCTGAAACTGTTTGCGCAGACCTCTGCCTTGCATGTCTCCTGGTACTGTTTCTTCTATCTCATGTCACATCAGGTTCGTGCGAACACGCTTCCTTCGTCACTCGCTCGGCTGACGGCTGGGCCTTGGACAAGAATTTCAAGCACCTCGCACATTCAACACTCGACTTGTTGACTCGCCACGATCCCCAGGGCACACCACAATCTTGGGACTTCCGCCGTCAGACGATTTGACAACTGAGGCTTTCCAAAAGAGATACTACGCTTTGTCCGGTCTGACATCTTCCTCGCGTCCACCTCTCTTGAACAATAGCAGGGTGCTGACAGCTGAGTAGTTTTCTAGCCGCTATGCCGCCTCCAAACCCTTCACGCTCCGCTCAATGATACACCACCCGGAAGGTCTCCCCGCATGGCGACACTAAGGTTGACAGGGCTTGCCCATCAGCTTTCACCCAGCTCGGCCATACGCCCACACGGTTGGCAGGGCATTCTTGTACATCCAGGCTTCTGAGCGAGCAGGCAAATCTTCTGCTTGACACGAATTCACATTACACCTCCTTGAGACTCACGCATACTACTGCGACGATGATCGGCAGGTCGAGGCCATTCACAGCTCCAAGCGCAACGAGCTCTATGGAGATATCGGAAGCAGCAGACTGAGGGGTGACTAGCTCAAGCACAATGGCCCTCCGACCCTGGCAGGCTGTCCTCGTCATGTCTCAGATACCCCTGCTCGTTCTCAAGCCTCGCGACTTCAGTCTCTCCATCACAAGAAAGAGTAGATTCTTGGCCTTCTCGGGACCGATGCGTCGACTGTCTTCGAAGCTCGCGCAAACCTGCACCAAAACTCGCCGCGCTCTGGATCTGAGATTGATCCGCTCTCAGTCTCTACTTACAGCCTTGTTTCCTCGCCGCAGCCGAAACCTCTAATCAGCATCCTTTGCAGAAGCTCATGTCAAGAACGGCATCCCTGTCGACCTTGGAGATCACCCTGCATGGCACAATGTCCCACGCTGGTGACATGGACCTTGATCCACCGTGCCGCAGCAGAAGTTCCAGCTCTTCAGACGTGCTCGAAGGCATTCAGCGCAGTCGCACCGTTGCCTCGTGATACAGGCGCGCGGACAACACTAACAGTTTCATGCTGACCCCTCTGAATCTGGGAAGACCAGAGAACGTCGGCAGTGCTGGGAGTGGTCCATGTGTTTGCACCCTTGGTTCCTCAGCTGACTTCCACAGTCCCAAAGCCTTCCTAGAGAAGGACTTCCACCTTGTGTTTACAAATTCTGGGATCGAGACAGAAGACATACCAACTCTTTGTCATTGAAAGGCAAGCTCTCGCAGACTTTGTACAGTCTGGTCGTTTTGCATGACACAAACAGAGATACAAAGAACACCATCTGCCTTCTTAAGACAAGTAAGCGTCTATGGCTCCAACGAGGAAACGTCTAAAGAGCTCGTCACTGTCATCATCATCCCGCAAGACATAAACAAGGTAAGTCTTGCTGGTTCTTTCTCACTCAAGAAGAACTCTACTGACCTTTTCTGGTTGGCACAACGACAGATCCCCCCTTAAGAAGACTTTACTCGTTTCGCAAGACATTCAACTTCTTCCATTCAAGCTTCGTGGATAAATACGACGACATGACCGCTAGGGACCACGCACCTGTCGTTTACCTTCTGTTCAAGAAGCTCTTTTAATGGAGCCCATGTCGCAGTCTTCTTCTTTGCTATCAGGGAGCTGAAGGTCTAAACCCAGACACGAGAGCTCCAGGAGTATCTACCATTGCCGTATCTCCTCCACAGATTGCTGTTCTAACAACAGGTGCAGCATTTGGTCTACTACTCCTGGCTCCGAAGGATCTCACATGCTCTCCGAGATAGAGACGCAGGACATGCTGTCGGTCGCTCTTCCTTCTCTCCATCTCCATTGAACGTTTGACTAACACATGTCCACAGGTTAAGTCCTTTCGTCATCGACAAATGCATCTTCACACCCAAAGCCTTGGTCTCTAGCTCTACATCAACGACTCAGAAAACAGTACACGAGGAAGGAGGCAGCGAGGTATGCTCATGGCTTTCCATCGGTCTCGCCTTATCGGCAACAGGTCTAAGGACACGTCTCTCCCCTGTCAGTTTCTTGCCTCGTGTGCATTCAGCGCGAAACAGCGACACCATGGACGACAGTGTCAACAACGCCAAAGACTACACGATGCCTTCTCCTTCATGCCGAACCGGCGAGGTCAGCAACCTAGAATTTACGCATTCCATCTCTTTCGAGAAGTCAACATTCGCTTGTGACAGAAGGACCCCACGGCTCTGGTCCGCAACCTTGACAAGAGCATGTGAAGGTTGAATCTTGGCTTTGATTGCGAAGACTCAACAGCGTCACGGTTTTCTGATCCTTATGCCGGTTTGCTCAAGAGCGTCGCTGATGTCGGGCATGAGTTGGTCGAGAATTATGGGAGAAGAGGCAACAGGACTGCACATCGTAAACCTCTGCCCTGCGAGAGTCGAGGTCTTTCTTCCTCTCTCCATTGAGCCTGATTCGAGGCTGGTATGGAAGCCAATGCTGTTGCTATCACCATCCGTGCTGTCACAAGTACTCCAGCCCCTTCCTGAGGTTCTGCACCTCTCCCAAGCATGCACTCACCCAAGGCATCAATGGTCCCGTCTCACGACCTCACTCTACTCGGTTCAACCTCTGCGTCATTACATGCACCGTATTCAACCAGCAGTTTCATCGTATCAACATAACGTCCCGCGAGAGCCAATTGATAAGCATTGTCAGGCTTTCCACCTTGGGCATTGACATCTGCACCATAGTCAAGCAGTAGCTTTGCCGTTTTCGTATGGCCTCCCGCTGCAGCTGCTTGAAGTGCATTGATATGATTGCGACCAGTCCGAGCATCGACGTGCGTGCCATTGTCGAGGAGTAGCTTTGCTATCTTGTTGTGACCTCTTCTTGCAGCCGCTAGCAGTGCGTTTCCATAGACCGGGTCTTGAGCATTGACATCTGCACCGTGGTCAAGCAGTAGCTTTGTCGTGTTTGGAAAGTTTTCGGCTGAGCTCGCACGCAGTGCGAAGCAGTGCACCCCACCATGAGTATTGACGTCTGCGCCGTTCTCGAGCAAAAGCCTTGCGGTTTTGATATTCCCGCGTAATGCAGCTGCTTGAAGCGCAGTGTCGAAGTTTCCTCCCGAAGCATTGATGTCTGCGCCTCTTCTGAGTAAAAGTCTTGCTGTCTGGGAGCGGCCTCCCACCGAAGCTGCCATCAGCGGGCTGCCATAGTGTGCATCTTTTGCGTTGACGTTGGCGCCTTTGTCAAGCAACATCTCAACCGTCTTCATCAGGCCATACAGGGATGCAAAGATTAAGGGTTCGGGAGACTCGTTGCTCGTTCGTGCATGGTCTTCTGACCAGTAATCGTCTTTTACCTCCAGACCATAGCATGTCAGATACGCACCCTTCCTGTCGTTGAAGAATCTCATCATCTGATGTTGTAGTTCATCGTCCTTCCCGTTAGCGGCTCTAGCGTGATGGGGCCAGTACCTTGCACAGTACTGTGAGAATGCGAACTGTGCTCGTATCTTTCTGCTTGGCAGGCCGTGATCCAGGTCTGAGAGGTATGCGAGACAAATCTTCGCTATGCTCGCCTTGGCTGTCTTTTGCGAAAAACAACCCGCAAAAGATGATGTGACACGATTCGATGTCAGGTACTCCTTGACCGAGAAGTGTGCCAGTCGCAGCTCTGTCACTGTCTTCTCACGGTCGTTGTCAGGTTCATCCGGGAATCTGAAAATACTACCTGTGGGAGTAAAAGCACGATGGATCTCGCGTTTGTAGGGACGGCATACAGCTACCACGAGACCGGAGCATATCTTGAGGATATCTCGCGGGTCGGGCATACGATTTTCGGGATCGAAACTGGGTCTTGCGTGTGGCTGCACTGCGATCGCATCTACGATCTCATCCAATCGAAGGGGTCTCTCGGACCAAGCCAGGAGTCTAAGGATAGTCGTTGCATCTCGCCTGTTGACTTGGGGTATAGTTGTCAGTATGCGAGCATACGTCTCATCCAGTGTCTCTGGTAGATTCTCCAGTGCGTTGCGAAGTGTTTGAGGGGTGTAACAGTCTTTCAGTGCCTGGATTTGGCAAAAAGCCCAACGAAACCTGACTGCAGTTTAGTACAATCCCCTAATCTCGAGGGATTGTGTTGGTAGGGTACTTACATTCCATCGGCTTTGGTTGTCAGACTGACTTCGATCTCTTCCTGCAGGTCTCACCGGGAATGCCATCTTTTGAGGTCATCTCCATTGCGCACATTGTCTTTGACGTATGCGCTGATATCCTTGTTCACATCTCCAGACTGGATGAGTATCATGTTTTCGGCACGTGTCCAAGACTCGAATGCTGATTGAATATCTTCTTCCCTCCGTGCAGTGACCAGAAGCCGACAAGCGATATGACTGCTTTGGACAAGCTTCTTGAGCCAGGTGAGTAATTCGCCCCTTGGCTTTGCCTCATCCAAGGCGTCCAAGACGATGCTCATACTGCCGACTCCGCCTAGCATGACACGTAGCAACCCCTCTAGAGAGCTCCTGGATGGCTGTTGGCTGCCTCGACCGTGTAGTTCCCATAGTTGTGCAAGATGTTGCCGGCCGTCTTGCTGGACTTGGTAGACCTGTTCGATAAGAGACCGCAGCAAGTTGTCGAGAGATTGTTTACACTCGTCGTTGAAGTCAAAGTAGAAGTAGAGCACAGGCTGGCAGGTCGCATTCTGCTTGAGGTGTCGTATAATGGTAGAGCTGAGCACTGTCTTGCCACAGCCGGGGATACCGTATAGCCAAAGGAAAGAGTCTGTCTGCTTTTTCCACTCCCTGAAGACAGGTCCTTGGATGAACCAGAGCCCGGTACCGTCATAATGCTGCTCTAAAGCTTTGTTGTGGTTAGTCGATGGTTCAGGAGCCGATAACCAATTCATGATGCGGTCCGTCTCCTCTTGGATGTGAAGCGTTTCTATACCGTTGTGCATTCTCAAAGTTGTTGTGTGCAGGACTTCGACTTTTTGTGATACTGGACGACTGATAAGAATGATGATCAAGTTATGTTCCAGCTAGCAAGCCAGTTACTTACGCGATGACAGCACTTCGTTAATCTTTGCCGTATGCTCGACACTGCTCGGCACCATCTTACCAAGCAAGTCTTTGGCGTAGGCCGCTGCTGTCATGGCCGCGTAGCCCTGCCACTGCTTGTTTTTGTGCGAGTCTGAGTAGTCGCAGATGCCACGTACTATCAGAAAGGGAAACCCATTCATGAGGCCAGCAGCTTCCATTTCGAAGCACAGAATACCCTTCTCCTTTGCCAGAGCATCTCGCCTTGTAGCGTCCTTCATCAATTGGTTGCCAGATGCGATCACACCGTAGTGAATATTTGGACTGTTCTCGTCCTCTTCCCTTTCGCGACGTTGCACCAGACGATGCGGTTGTCTACCGCATAGCTCCTCGCAATCCCCTTCGGTCATGTAAGGATGGATGATGCTCGACTTGTAGAGACAGTCTGTTTGCCTATCAGGCCGACTGTACTTCTTTCTGAGTCTTGGTTTACTCTCGAGGATGGTGGTTATCCTGCTCTCAATATCGTGACCTTCGCTCTCGTACGTGCTTTCGAGGACGCTGACTGCTGTAAGCACCACTGCTGGAGGTTTGTTCAAGAAGCCGGTCTGAAGGAACTTGCGGCCTTGTATCGTCTTTCCGTAGTCGTACTGATACACTCCACCCGTCTGATCGCCTGGAGAGCTTACAACAACGTCGCCGAGCCGTATATCGTGATCCGCTGTCGGAGCGCCGCCGCCAACGCCGACCATCAGGCCGATTCTGATGTTAGGGAAACTGTTGAGCATGTTGGCAGCGACACTCGCTGCAGAGCTCAAACCGTATTCGCCGCGTGGAAGAACTGCTATGACTATGTTATGGCCTGCCATCTCGCCTAGAGTATATCCATTGGTGTCATGGGCAGAAATGTGTGTTGGTAGGCTATGCTTCTTGTCGAGGAATTGGCATGCCGCAGTATATTCAGTGGCAATGGCGCAGATCCAGCCTATGGTGTACTTCTGCGGGTCTGACATGATCGTGGCCGAGTTTGCGCGCAAAGAAGTTTGGATGAAAGAAAGGTGAGGTGTTTTGGTCGAAAAGAGGCGGCAGACACCTCATCTTATCCATCTGACGCTCATTGGCAAATTCCCACGGCAGTCGTAAAGACGGTCAACCATACAACCAACAGAATCGAGTGTCTCAGCCGCAGATTCGAAAAGATTTCTGCAACCCGACGGCTGAATGCCGTCTTGAATGCATCGATTTACCATGTCTTTGTGATTCGAGAAGAAGACAATGTGAGAAAGGGTACCTCTGGTGCAAGTTCGAAACAGAAAAATGACGAGGCGAATCAGCGTCTTGTCGTAATCTCCTCGAAGTCCAGGGAAGCGCCACGGCCCACGGTCGCAGGTGGCGGGGTTGAGGTGGACTCGCGCGAGAGACAGGTGGTAGTATGGCCGAGACTGGACTCAGTAGTAAGCGAGAGCGACAAAACCAGGGATAAGGATGTGTTTACGAGAAACAGAGTAGACGTGAACAAGACAAGAATGGAAAGGTGGAGAGGAGCTCCTTCCCGGATTTGGACAAGCTTTGTTGTAGTTAGTACGACCCTGCTCATCAATCTGAACTCATCGTTTGAGCATATGGAGTGCCCTTTTCAGCTTCATGTCTCAACATGGACGTATCGTAGCATGCTATATATATATTTCACTGAAACCTAACTGCTTTGAACCAGTCCATTTGTGGCTTATGTAATTTAAAAAGCAAGAGTTGAAGAAGTGCTAGACGTGCATGCACAATCTCATGATCTAGATTTGCATAAACACTACCAAGTTATGACACATGTAACGAGTATACCAGCTCTAAGGCATCATTGTCATCTCACGTTAACAAGTTGTTGTGAGCTCTACTCTTGCAGAAGGCGTTGTCCGTTCCAATATGTTTGACAAGGCACTCCAAGCATAAGTCTTTATGCATCTTTATGAAATCCTTGGCAACATTATATGCAAGACCTCGAGTCTACAAAGGAAAGCTATCTCGTGGGCCTTATAGGGACGTGTGCTGTGGCAGAGTAGCGTCAGAGAAGTATGGGATATTCAATATCGGAAAGACTTGAACAAAACGTGCTTGTCATTTCTGCCATCAGTATGCGCGTCGCTTCCGCTCCAAAAGCTCCAAATCCAACGCCGCACCTTCCGCAAATTCTACAAAAGAATTCTTCCACCACCAAACCGGCACCAGCCACGCTTTCCACACATGCACAAAAGGTGACAAGACAGCAAAAGCAATGATTCCGCCCGGGTTCGAACCGGGGACCGCCTGTGTGTTAGACAGAAGTGATAACCAACTACACCACAGAACCAACTTTATGAGAAGATTGTCAATAGAGCAACATACAATCTTTAACGCAAGAAGAATTTGCAGAGAACGCGTCAGGAAATCACAACTCCTCCATGTCATGATGTAAAGAGTTGAGCAGTTCAGACTGTTTCAACAACCGAAAGTTCTTCGTCAATAGAGTGTGAGCATACTGGTTGATGAAAATATACAGCACAATCGATTCAAAAATCGTTTGTCTATCTAATTCTACTCTAACAATCCTCTTCCGATTTAATTGATCTTCATGCTCCTCGACCCATTATTTCTGCCGACGGTTCTGTGGATGTCTGGTCTCGCGACCTCGTAGATAAGGCTTTTACTGAGATTGATTTGCGGCCTCGGTATTGGCCGAAGAGGGATGGTGGCTGGAGATGGTATCAGCTACTGTCACTCAAGACACGGATGATATGATAAGATATTGTGAAAAGGGTGGGTTATCAGTGTTGCGACAAGCGCATTGTTTTGACATCGTGTAGCGGGGTCTTAAGCCGCCTCAGAAACACGGACCAATTTTGTTACATCATGCAAAGAAAGGTAGGAAGTGGATGGGAAGAGGACGTTGTATACATACCAACAAGGGCGCGCATTGTAGAGGTCAGTCAGTTTAGTATCGTCCGAGTCTGCCGGGTCTTCCATACAGCTCTCGGCGCTGTCTCACGGGCGGGATTAGCGAACTCGGGAGTGGTGCTGCTGCGGAGGGAGGGGGTTGCGGAGAAGTTATCGCGTCAGGGGCATGCGAAGCGGATGTTACTGCCTCCTGCTGATTCGTCAGTGACTGTTGTTTGTAAGTTGCCGCGTAGTGAGACAGACCTGACTTGAGCCCTCTGTTGCATCTGCAGCAGATTCAAGGCCCATATTCGCTATACTGGTGTGCATCGATTGCTCCATCAATTGAGCCATTCGCTCCTTGAATTCCTGTTCGCCTCGCGTGTACTGGTCGATATGGTTCTGAACGTCTCGTTCGTGCTTCCTCAGGGCCTGTTCTCGATGGGCCATGATGGCTTCTCGCTTCTTCAAATCAAGCTCCCGAAGCTCCAGTGACATTTGCTGGGCGTTCATGGTCTTTTCGCGGTCGTCAAGTTTGTCTTTGGAATCTTGCTGTTGTCGCATGAGCTTGGTCAACAGCTCCGACTGCTTCTTGAAGATCTCTTGGTTCTTCTCGAGTTTTCTGGTTTGTTGTTCGACAAGCTTCTGTCGCTCGTCGAGTACCTGGTTCTTGCGTGTGATTTCTGCCTTTGACTCGTTGGCGAACCCGAGCATCTCGTCCATCTTGCTCATTCTGATGTCGATGGCGGCGTGTGATTCACCGAGTGCCTTTTCCTTGACTTGAACTTGCAGATAGAGCCTCGAGACATCATCCATTCTTTCAGAAACTTCTCTCTTCTGGGTGATGAGTATTTCCTTTTCGTGTTCGATAAACTCGCACACTTCTTTGAGTTCAATCGCCCTGGTCTCGAGAACTTTCATTTGGTCACAGATGCAGCCTTCATGTTGTGAACCCTTTTCCTTGACATACTGGTCGAAGAGTTCATCCATCCTGGTACCGGTTGCAAGCTTGACCCATTCCTCGAGTCTGGATATCGTAGCCAGGTCTTCTGCGACTCGTGCTGCGCAGTCTTGGCGGTTGCATTGGCTACTTGGAAGTCCAGCTTGATCAGCCTGTTCGGGGGTGGAAGAACCATCGGAATTGTTCGAATCGGTTTCGTAGGATCCGTCCGTATCGCCAGTGTCCTCTCCAGAGCGTCCGATGCCAGAATCAAAGGAAGCAACAGATTCGGTGGTCGAGGGTGTGGGGGTCGAGGCGTCGCCACCCGAGGAGGCCGGGCGCTCCTGGCCAGAGGTTGCAGGAGTCGAGATGCTATCCATGTCGCTCACAGTGGTCAATCGTAGGTGGCAGCCCCGTGGTTGTTGCTGTGCAGCGTTCTGAATGCTCTTCCTTTCTGCTTCAAAGAAAACATTTTCTAATTGGCCTGTGCCGCCGCCGATATTAAAAGCTTGGCATGGGTGGGCGGCTTCATCACCATTCTTTCATGCAAGACGATGGCTTTGAGTGTTGTTTTCTTGGTTTTTCATCATCAGGATATGCTCAAAGAATGATAAGCAGTCGGAATGGTGAACATGTGGTCGGCGTGGTCGAAAACCGTTGTGATTCAGCCGAGGTTCGAAGGACAGATGGTATAGCATGATGATATATTCGTCAAACGCGTATATGTTATCCTGGTAGCCCGCGTATCGGCCTGAGTAAAAAAGCAGAGTACTCAGTACGCGTACGTGACTTGTTGCCTCTTCTGCCTGTCTTTCTGATCTTCGAAGGCCAGTGCCATGAAGTGCATTACAGAGACCGAGCCCTGTTCACATTACTAGCGACAGCGATAAGAGACAATTTGGAGCCCAGCCAGATCAAGCAGGTTCAAAGCTCCCCTCGGAGAGGCAGACGTGTCCAGGAGCGACTGCAAGCTCTAACTCCAGGCATCCTCGAGAAGTATGTTCAATGACAGACATTTGGGGCATAATCATTTGTTCTTAAATTTTGAGATAAGTAATTTATCCGAACACAGATGGATTAGTTGAGAACAAACATAGGGAAGAAGAAAAGTGAGAAAGATAAGAAAAAGGGAATCGAAAAAGAACGAAAAGAAAATAAAAACGCCCTTTGACCACATGTTGTCGGCTTCAATTTCGCCATGCAAAGCGTAAGACTCTTCCACCTCCCGTATCAGCATACATCAAAAGCAACTCTATTTCTAGAGAAGCACAGCGAACCCAGCAGCAGCGACAGCAACGAACGATGCGAAGACGCCGCCGATGCTGAAGCTTGATGCAGCACCAGTGAAGGAGACTGGGCTGGTAGATGCTGGTGCGGTGCCGCTAGGCGATGCAGCAGTCGAGAGCTTGCATTGAGGTCCAGGGCAAGGAACGGTGACAGTCGATGAGCCATTGTTGGCAGCAGGACCCTCGGGACGTCCGGCGCCGCCAGTAGGAGCCTGGATCTGACCGTCTGAGATCTGAGTGACGGGTTGAGGGTTGCCAGTGGGTGCCTGGATCTGACCATCGCTGATCTGAGTGACGACGTTGCCAGCAGGAGGGTTTGTAGCGGGAGTGCCGGCAGCAGGAGCAGGAGGTTGATCGTTACCTCCTTGAGTTCCAGGTGTGCCCGGGCTTCCATTTCCTCCGTTGCCTCCATTTCCACCATTTCCACCGTTGCCCCCATTGCCTCCTGGACCAGAGTTGCCTCCGTTTCCTCCATTTCCTCCGTTGCCCCCGTTTCCGCCATTGCCACCAGGGCCCGATGAACCTCCGTTTCCTCCATTTCCGCCGTTGCCGCCATTTCCTCCGTTACCGCCGGGAGAAGACGAGCCGCCATTTCCTCCGTTTCCGCCATTGCCACCGTTGCCTCCGTTTCCGCCGTTGCCTCCTGGAGACGAGCCAGTGGGGTTGGCAGGTGCAGGAGCAGGGGTAGGTTCGCAATCGCAGGGTTGAGTTACCGTGTAGGTTGCAGGACCCTCGGCACATTGGTGGCAGACAACTTCGGTGGTGGTGAAGCCTTGGGGAACGTAACTTGGACCAGGAGTCCAGGTAGGAGTAGGTTCGGTACACGACTCGGTGACGGTGTAGACGACTGGTGTCATACCGTGAGAAGTACCGGTCGTGCAGAGAGAAAGATAAGTTGTTGTCCAGATTGTAGTGAAAGGAGTGACTTGGGCGGCAGAAGACTTTGATGCCTCCTCGCACCTGGGACAGTAGGTAAGTGTGACTCCATTGGTCACTGTGACCATTGCTGGAGGAGCGGTAGTATCGCAGTCATCGATTGTCAGTGTGACGTAGACTGGTGATGCAGTTGAGGTGCTGACTGCAGCAGAGGTGATAGGGGCAGGCGATGACTGAGCAACGACCCCAGAGGCTGCAATTGCAGCGGCTGCTGCAAGCTCAATCTTCATCTTGGAGATTGATGGGGATTGATATTAGGGCTAAAGTTTATTACAAGGCTGTAAGGTACAAGTGAGTGACTGTGTGAGTAGATGATACTGATATCAGAAAAGAAGGCTAGAGAATCAAGCGAGTGAGATTCTGGAGCGACTTATTGAAGGAGAGGAAGAGCCCGAACGAGTGAGTTGCCTGAAGCAGCAGATGACTTATACAGACACTGCTAACGGCCATGTTTTGCTGTAGTGATGATGCTGGAATGTGGGTTAATTGCTGTACATTCCTTGGTCTGGGCAACAAACACACGAAAGCGGATTGACGTGCAAGTCAGAGCAACGAGATAAGATTAATTCAACGTACTAGATAGTCGATTTGTCTTGTGTTTGGTTTGACAGTGGTGAATGATGTTTCTTGTGTTGGAGTCCTGAGATGAGTGGCGGATGTTCAAGACACGCGACAGTCTTGAAGAGGGGAGGTGAAGGCGAGCATTTTCACAGCACAAGAACGAGATGCGAAATCACTACGATGCACAAATATTGGATATAGAACAAAATGGCTGTTCTATCTTTTTCAATGTGTCACGAACAATGGAGACGAGGACAGTACGTTCAATCTTCATAATATCACGGCGAAGGCTGTCCTTCAGGGGTATTATGATACAACTCTCTTCTTGTCACGATCGTATATCTTACATACAACCTAACCACCACCAGCATACTCTAGTTCATAACAAGGCTCTTGTGAACAATGTCCTCTGCTGTACCTGACGGAGCATTGTTTAAAATCACGTGTGTCGTTCTTGACCATTGACGCTGAGCTGAGGAATGCCTGCCTCGAGGAATGCACCAGACTCTCCAGCCACTCTCACTCGTATACCACTGGAATGTCAGCCAGCCACTTGATCTCACCAGCCACCGTCTCTTGACTCTGATTGTAAGCTTAGCAAACTCACCAAACACATGTGACCGCAGGACTGATGTGGAAAATCAGACTATTGTAAATCTCTCATTCCATACGGGCGACCAACCACCCGGAATGCCTTTCACAATCAAGATGGCTGGGATTCTCTACCAACAATAGCTTTTTGTGCATATATTACCTTGCATCTTGTGAAGATGTCTGTTTTGTTCCTGCATTACCGTGCATTACAATCTGCCTGTTCAGTCACAATCTCCCTGTTCAGACACAATCACCTCGCAACCACTCTACCGATCACATATCCTCAGCCACACTCTGCACAGATCTTGCACAAACTCTCGAGGGGTTTGCAACCAGCCTATCAGGAAAAGCATCTTATCAGCTTCCTGCACAACTCCCACCTCACAGTACATTGTACATCATGGCATACCTTACTCAGCAACACACTTACCCAATGCGGCCAACAAACAAAGAGCCCCAATGGGCAACCGTCTATGACGACTTGTTCAGCCAATACGTCGACATTGACACTGACGACTTCAAATTCGGCACCAGCAGTTCAGACGAAGCCAGCAACAATGAAATCCACGAAGAACACTTTACAGACAGTGGCGACAGCAGTGCCTCCGAAGCAGCAGCCAGACGTCTTTCAGACGACTTTTGGGCCAGAACACTTGCCCAGCTGGAAGAAAGCGCCTCGTCCCTGGAACAACAGCAGGACGGCACACAACAAAGAGAACAACAACACACGCTCTCGCCCGCCGCTTCTTTCTACAACACAAAGAATACTCCACATGCGGATTTTCTCAGCCTTGGTGGGTTTCCCAGTCCGCACATCTCGACTGTTCCATCATCGCCTTCAGTGGAAGCAGCGGCCAGGCGCCGAAAAGCAATCAAGTATCAGCAAGAACGCTGTGCAAAGACGCCTGAGAGACCTGTTGGCGTGACCAAAGCCTACCGTTCGGCCAGCAAGTCGCCGAAAATGATGTCGCCTTCGCGTTACAGGGCAGGTGCCCAAGATGCTTGGATGGATAGCGTCTACCAAACACCCAGCAGAATGACCAGCATGAATCTACCTGTCAGAAGTATGCCCTTGACGCCTCCCTCCAGCGGAAGAAGCAAGCCTGCAGTTGGACTCGGGTTCCAAAGCTTCAATGACCTGGATGTTGCTCCATTCCAACCATTTACCAATTACGATGAGCCAACTTCTCCCTTTACAAACACTTTCAACGCACAGAGTATGCCCAGACAACTCTACAGCCCTGAAGCCTCACCTCTCACCAGCCCCAGCGTTGAACGCGGGGCGCTGTTCGCCGACGAACCCACCGTCTTCCGCGACATCTACTACGAACCAGCTGCCACAGCAGACGCCTACAACAAGTCCGCGTGGAGCGCAAACTCCTTCGGTGCCGAGGACATTTTCGAGCCCTCTCCCACATTCAGCCCTTGGATGGCGAGTGAGAAGAAGGAAGCAGAATACCAAGCCTCATTGGCAAATTTCCAAGTCCATGGAAGCTTGTTGCCTGTCTACAATGATCCCACTTTGGCTCCTGCATTTACAGAAGAGCCATTGGTGGTGGCAGATACCACACCTTACTACACCACTGCCGCATACACCACAACCACCACAAGAAGAGACTCACGCACACCTTCCCCACCAAGATCCCGCATCGCAAAGCGCAACTCGTCCTCCAAACCCCACAGCCGCAAATCAAGCAGCGAGCACAGATCCTCCAACCGCACGAGCAAGTCCGGCGGATTCGTAAACTACACGCCGTCAGACAGCGAAAAGCTGCTCACGGGTGTTGCGCCATCAGGCAGCAGCAAGACCAAAGCCAGACGCGAGAGAGAGGCCGCAGAGCGCTGGAGAAGATTCAGCCAAGCTGCCGCAAAGGCAGTCGCCGAAGCTGGCGGCGACATAGCGCCAGTGGCAAATATGTTACCAGTATCCACAGATGTCGCAGATACTTCAGTAGAAGTAGAAGAAACTTGGTGAAAAGGCATAGCAAAGGAGTAATGGAAAGCAGCAGTGTCAAAATTTCCCACATATATAATCTTTTCTATATCCCTCGTCGCAATCAAAACGCTGTTAAATTGTTTCAACGATTATACCTTTCTTCATGAAAAATTAGCTTTGCCTCCGGTAGTGATGGTGCCATCAGTCAACTGACATGTCCTGGCCGAGAACCTGACCTGCGCGGCCCCAACATCGAAAACAGTGAGCACGTTTCGCATAAACACGTCCCCGATGATAGTCAAGCCTCCATTGTTGTCCTGAACACCCATGACGCAAAAGCCCAGTCCAGTATCGACGATGAGATCCAGCGGGTTGATGTAGAAAATCTTGCTCGAAATGGTGACGCCAAATAGAGGCACAGTGGCATTGCAAGCGACCGTGTATAGCCCATAGTTTGGGTTCACGGTAGCAGGAGGATTGAACGCTGCAGCAAGCGCAGAAGCAACAGCGGTAGGTGCGTAGATCAAACTCGTGCCCGAATCGACAATGACATTGCGGGTGGGTGCGCCCAGCAGAGGTGTCTTGCGTGTGTTTCCAGTCATCTTGACATCGAAGTCTGCGTTCCAGTTTTTGCTGACTGCCCAGCCGTCGACACCGATGGAGTAGAACTGGTATTCAGATTGGCCGGTGGAGGCATCGATGGGAACGACCGAGATGTTTGCCGAAGCCCAAAAGGTTCCGTGGGGAATGTTTGGGATGCCGCCGACGGCGAGGACGCCTCCTGCTGATTGTGCGCTCCTAGAGACATCGCGGTCAAGGGCGATACTGAACAGAGGAGCCGTGAGGTTCTGAGCAAACATGCTCGTGAGAAGAGGGTTGTAAGGGATAGTCAAGCCTGCAATATCTGCACTGGGGTTGTTGCCGCTGTACTGGTTTGTCAAAGACGCATAGGCGAGTCCGACCAGTCCTGAAGATGCTCCATCGCCGTACCAGCCTGCATAAGTGACAAGACCCATTGTCTGATTCTCGACTGTGATACCAGCAAAGGTCAAGTCCTCGGTGATCATTTCGCCATTGAGACGTTCTCCATCTGCATATGAAATGTTGAAGTTGCGGTTGGGGATTTGCTCGGCTGTGGAAGTCAACGAATACGCTGGTCCGAACGCGCAGTCTGCCTCGTTTTGAACTGCAGAGTTGGTGGGGTCGACGCAGGTGAATTGGCTGTTGACGAGCCAGGTGTCGCTGCTTCCTGTGTCGATGACAACTTCGAAGGTTTCTGCACCTGCAGTGAGGGGTGCGAGGAAGACACTTCCGGCATTGACGGAGATGAGGTCTGCAGTGCCGTTCTGAAGATCGAGTCAGTACTTGTCTATCGCCCTCGATCATGATGCAGACAACTTACCCGAAGTCTTGAGTAGACACCATCTACATGTTGTCCCGACCGAATGGCTTGGAGATATCCAGCACTGAGGGAATTTACTTTCGTGTTGGCTCGTCCCAGAGTTATGCTGTTTGTAGTCACTCTATCCGGACTAGGCTTTTGCACTGCAACAAGTCGGCGTGGTTGATTGATTCTAAAATCGAAATCGCCTCGAGCGGCTATAGGGACAGAAAAGGCTGCAAGAGCAGTAGCTTGAAGTAGACGCATGTTGGATGGTTAAAAGAGTGACTTGACTCTGCCTAGAAGCAAAGATCAATAAGACAAGCAGAAGATAGGAAACGAAAAAGTAGCGAATGGATGTTTTTGATCAAAACAGAGGACGAGCCCACAGGCTTCGCAAGAGAAAAGCAAAGCCAACGAATGAAAGGTCGCGCCAGTGCTTTTGTTCGATGTCGTACCCAGAAGTTCAAGCACAATCAAATGTAAGTTTGTGTGTGTTTTGACCCAATCCCTTGCCTGCTGCAAATTGCGCATCAGGGCGTCGTGCATTCCTCTCTGATCTGCCGACTTGGCTGTTTATCCCAAGAGCCTGGGCATCGAATACCAGCAGCAAATCATTCCTGGTTATGAGAACAACAATTACAGTAATGCAGCGAGACCTTTCTGGATCTTCTGGAACGGTCGAGTTCGGGAGAGATATTTGAGGCATACCATCAAGCAAATCTATATAAACCTTTTGTTGTCGTGCATGCTCGCTCACTTCTCAATGCCCAACGCCCATTGGAACCACGAACTTATTAGTCGTTTTCTATCCCACTTTCTTTGAACGTAAAGATCCGCTCGGACGCCAACACGTTTCTCATGTTCCACTACATCAAGCTGGTGTGATGGCTGGAGGTGCTGCAGCTGCCCGCTTCATCGTCGTCATGGTGGGACAAGCAGGAGGAACTGGGTATGGGCTTGTATTGCCATCGCAGAAGTTTTGATCATAGCATCTGATTGCTGTCAATTTGAGTCATGATTCAGCACGGAGGAAGCCACTCACCCTCCATAACGGTGACCACAAGAGTTGATCATGTCCACACAAATAGAGCTAGGGGTGCAGCTGCTTGTCGAAACTACACCGATTTCGGGCTCATCGACATCGGTTGCCACAGTACGAGTCGCCAAAGGTGTAGTCGAAGGAGTCTTGGTAGAGGTAGGGCTGGTCTTGATCTTCTTGGTATAGGGAATTTTTGATTCGGTGACGCTTTGTGTAGCAGTAGCGACAGGAGAAGCTTGCTCGTCGCGGACAGCAACAGAAGAGGAGGCGTGATCACTAGTTGCGCGTCAGAATGGTGGTAACAATCAAAGTTGTTGGAGCCCGCATACCCTTTGTCGCATCTCGGAATGAGGAGCGCAAGAGAGGTCGAAATGAAGATGAAAATGGCAAAGCGCATGTCTATGTTGGGAGCGTGTGAGGTTGGTGACACAAGAGGTGGATATGGGGGAGATATGACGAAGCGTCGTATGAGTTTGATTCGAACCTTCAACCACGAGGGGTTCGAAGCTCAATATGTATTCCAGCTTCTGACTGACGACGATGTTGAGGCTTGTTCAAGCAAACTTTTCGAGGAATGCGTAGATGTCAAGATGTTATTCACGGTGTATGAGATTTTGAGATTTTATGATCGTGGTGGTGTGGAGGAAAACTGTACAGCGATCGGCCTCGCAACGAATACAAAGTCGTGGCAGACAATCCTGGGTTGTACATGCATCCATTCCTTCGATTGAGGATAGCTGAGCAGGAAAGTCCTGGTTGTTGGAAAGGTGCGAACAGTGCATTGGGATCGCCATGCTTCAGCCACAAAAGTGCAGCCCTTGCTTGAAGCCGGCATCGACTTCCTCCACTCAGATGTCAGCTGCACAGCTCAACATCGGCCATTCCGTATACGAAGGTCGGCACATGCTAGGCGCCAATTCTTGTGCGATATTTTCGGATATCCTATCTTAGCCGTAACATCCTAAAGCGGACTTCTCACTTGAGGCTGAAAACCAGGAATGCGTATAGTACCGTCTTGTGGCTCTCGGATAAAGGTTGCAAATCTACGAGAGATCGTAGATACGTTTTGAAGGTGCGACAGGATTGGGTGGATATGTGTTGAGTTTATTTGAGATGGCGTTTCTTCTGGGAATGAGGCGTCTGGAAGTGTAGGAGTAGCTGTACAGCGAATACGACTTGGAGTCGTAGTCGTTGTTTTTAGTGTCTTTGTCCGTGATCGTCAGGCACGAATAGGAGATGACTCGGAGTTTGTCTCCATACCCTTCGTCAAGTTCTGCCCTGCCGCTTAGATAAATGCCACCACCATCTTCACCTTCGAAAAGGTCTCCACTGTGGCAAAAACCAACATACCATCGACGAGCTTCGTCAGCAACAGCATGTCACTGCTGGTCGGTAGTCATTGCCACTACCTTCTTTCCGCTTTACCATCAAAGTGACCAAGGCGAGACTGACGACTTCTTGCAGCATTTCAAAGTTTTGAGTTGGATGATCTGCAAGCCAGGGGTTTGTTGTTGTCTCTTCAACGTCCCGATAAGGCTCCCACGGCAAGATGTCCGATTGTCGATCTGTATCTCTGGTGTTCGATTTTCAAGTTCCTCATGGTAGCGATCGATAATCGGAAAGAAGAGCGAGTGGAAGCGATGAATGATGGTAAGAATTGAGGACATGAGAGAGCAATATCAGCAAAGGGATGCTTACACGTGGCATATGTCTCCCGGAGGCCACAGCCGAATACTTCAGATATGCCCTAAGATACTGCTTGTCAATTTCATGCTTTAAGACGGCGTACAGCAACCTTCTCTTCTGTCAAACCAGCGTCGCCTAGCTCTGGACCACGATTCTCATACTAGGGACGACCCGAAGAATATTTGATGGAAAGGTCTCGACCGTGAAAGACTCTTGGTACTGCGAAGCCGTGACGTGACCAAGGCCTGGATCGCTCAGAGGCCAACGAATGTTTACAACGAGGGGCCACGTCTCTGGTCGTGTGGCTACGTTTTGGATGCAGGGTACGATTTGGAACGCCTCATGTCGACGCCGAACTACTCTCGGAGAATTCTCAAGAGGCGGGATATGAGGTCTAGAACACTGTGTGGCTCAGTAGATCGATATGGAGGGCCGGCATGTGTTTGGCGCTGTTTTGGGGGGAGAATATTGCGATAGTTCTCCTGGCAGGATGAATGCGACAAGTTAGGTTGTACTGCTTTCGTGCAACAGCATAGGGATGCTTGCGCTACTTGGTTGTCCTCTTGCTTCAGTAGCTCGTGTTCGTTCGTGGTAGGTCGATGTGATTTTGTCACCTTCTGCAGAAGCCAATTGTGTGTGGTGTTTGTGGTTTGAGGTAGGACAAAGTGCCTGTTGGATAATTTCGCTTTTGACGGCGGGTTAGCTGAGACAGATAAATGAGCTCGGAAGTTGTACAGGTCAATCGTTGTCGACAGAGGATGATTAGGGCAAATAGAGGACGCAAAAAAACTGATAATTGTGATGTTGTTGTCCGACAGATACTGGCTGGTATCAACCCGATCCGTGTTTGCAAATGACGAGCGTCGCTCCTTCCCCGAGACACAGAAAAACAAACCCAGAACAACAAGCTCATTCTTTCCCGCAGTGAACCAAAAAAATTCATGGACAAAAAGTGCAAAAACAAATTACAAAACATACAGCAGCAGGGATTCCCACGTGGTCACCCACCGTAGTACTAATCTGCCGTTCAACTGCTTATGTATGGCAGAGCGGACGGGATGCCCA
>SWBF01000100.1:0-71662 GCA_023848595.1 Aureobasidium sp. EXF-10727
GTGGTCACCCACCGTAGTACTAATCTGCCGTTCAACTGCTTATGTATGGCAGAGCGGACGGGATGCCCAGTTTTCAGCTGACTGTGGCCGTATGTGCTGAATAACCTATTCGTAACAAACATATACATTTTTTGTACGTGAGTGAGCCCTTCGAACAAAACAGCGATAGATCGAGGTCACCGCTGACGATCGCAACAGAGCCTCGCATCCATGTCGAGGTTGATGTCGAACACTCGCAAGTATGCCGACACTGTCGCCGGCGGCCATCAATCTCGGCCGAGTCTGACATACCGAGGTCGATGATGTATCAGGATCTGAAAATTGATACAATGTACCAAATGCGATAACCTTTGCCCATCACATCATGGCGGAGATGGCATATAAACCGTTCGATAGACATGGATATGACAGCGGAGATGAGCAAATGCAGTGCGATAAGGCGCTTGTACCTGAGCAACAAGGCATCTTATCCAGGCATGGAGAAGTCAGACCTTTCTTTTTTTGCCGACCGATCAGAGCAGTTGAAGCATGGAATGGATAAGGTCGGCTATAGGCGGCTCGCGGAATGTGGGGAAAAGAGAGCAGGACGGTGAAGTCAGTTGCCGTCAAACTCTCGAGGCTCAACAGACACAACCAATCGGTCAGGCAAGCGTGGACGGACCCGAGAGCCCAACAACGAGCATTGTGGCGATGCTACAGTATCAAGGCTCATAGCCGGGCAGAAGTCCGTGGTGGTGAATACACAACTTTGTCATAGTAAGCCCGACTTGCTGCGAGGTCGGAGAGTCAAAGCCGGCCGGAGACCATCAACATGTCTGATCAAGGAGTGTCTACTCCAGGATCGACGCTCCGAACAAGGCCCCATGAGTCGCCGAGAGATACAACTCGGGGCTCCGCAAGCAAATTCAGTTCCATGCGGCCGATGTGTTCAGATGATACGGTCACTTTGTGTTGTAATGCGGAATGCGGAGAAAATGTGTATCTTTGAGCGCCGAAAGTGGAACAACAAAGAGATGTAACTCCGTGTCCTGATAGCCCAGATAGATACTTGCTTGTTCAAGGAAGCGACTGAGCACGTGGGCTTGGTGCGGATAAGGCGGCCATAGCGATATGTAGATGCGACGCCTCGCTTTATCTCGAGATATGTAGATGAAAGGAGTCGACGAGATTGCACGAAGGGTGCGCGTGCGCATCGAGTCGGGACAGAGGTCACGATCAACTAGAATATAAGGCGGGTGTTTTAAAAAGTGTTGAGTAAAGCACGACATGGCCAATCTAATGCCGCATGGCTGCAAGGAGATAGAGCCTGCTGAAGAGTTGCGGTGCGTCGCGGAGCGTTTCCGGCCAATGGAACGGGCACTTGGGAAAGGGCTATCGCCCAAAAGGCAAAAAGAGATGCAGAATGCGGAGAAGGAGGCAGGAACAGAGATGAGATTTGCAAAAGAAAGCAAGTCTCGGCTTTTGCAAATCAATTGCTTGTCGCAGACGGCATGGCATCAGGCCAGGACCGAGAGAGGTCCGCTTCGCTGGGTATTACGAGAGCAAAAGCACTCATCACGCCAGAGTGACGGCCGATTTGTAAAAGAAGCAAACATGACGGCGAGAGAGAAGGTTTGACAGTGCCTGTTTCGGCGAGGCTGAAAGCGCATACAGCGCACACACAAAGAAAGATGCCGGGGGCTCTCCACCCACCGGGAGTAAGCTGGGCCGAGATAAGCTGTTGTTGCAGATTTGACTGTAGGAACGGACGGTTTAGGAGATTCGGGGGTAAATGGGATAGCTGCTGTCAGAGTCAGGTCACGGTCAGGTCAGGCTTGGCACATGTCGAATGTTTGCTGATGAGTGCATTCGGAAGTAGCAGGTTGCAGGCACAGGCTTGTCGCGGCAATCTGGGCCCTGACTGGGGTAAAGGTGAATCAGTAGGAAGGAGCAAGAGGCATGTCGCCAGTGGCTTGCTAGAGTAGCGATTGGGGGAAATTCTCGGAGCAGATTAGGGCGGGCGGTCTAGGGAAGGCCGAGGTGGCGGCTGTTGTTGGTTCCTTGTCTTGGAGGCTGTCGGCAAAAGACAGCGAGTGCGGTGTGCTTGTGCGGGCGGTGGAGCGAGCGTTGGCCTAAGGGCAGCCAAGTTATCTTTTGGTACGGTAGATCGGATATGACATGTTGCTATCAGCTGCTCTGGACCTTGTCTCTCTCGTGTGCGACGTGTGCCTGTGACTGACTGAGCATCAAGCATGTCGAGTCGCACCTTCCAGGCCGACTCCCGCTCTAACCACACAACAACAACCACCGCTGCTGCCATTGTCGTGCCCATGGCTCCTGCCGCCTGAAGCCTCGAGCATGAGGTGTGCTCCCACTCCGCAACAGTGCCATGATAAGCCAACCATCCGCGGGCACGCAAGTTCCTGGCCCTCGTTCTCACCCTCACCCTCACCCTCGCCCTCTGAACCGCCCTGCTCTTCCTTCCAAACTCAGCAACGTCAACCTGAGTCGACAGAATGACATTGCCGACGTCGACGGCGCGAACCGCTCGGCATACACGGCAAACGGCATGCTCCAATACGCCGCACAGTCCGTCAGCACCCCCGACGACAACTCCCAGCACATCCCGCCTCGCCTACTCTCGCAACGCACCACACAACTACCTCTCCCTCGCCGTCCCCAATCTCTGTCCGCACACGCTCAATCTCGCCCGCCCGTCCCGAAGCCGACACCCACCCCCGTCCTGGATCCATCAACCAGAGCCAACGGCCTACAACCACCCGCAGTGGCCACTGCTCTTCCCCGAGACAAGGCCGCCGACTTCTTCCCGTGGACCAACATTGAAGGCAAGCATCCCGAAGATGTGCTGAACGAGCACCTCATCAAGTCCGGCTACAGCGACAAGCCCACTGGTCCCTCGAGTACCGAGTCCAACACGGCTCGCCCTCATCTCTGGCCCAGCTTGAAGAATAAGAATGGACTCGGCGTCTTGTCTGCTCTCTTTGTCCAAGTGCTGGACAAGAGGTCTCAAATGCGTCTTTGCACCGCCCCTTCGACCTTCAAGCCGCCACCAAGAGTCACCCTGACCGACACAAAGAGAGAAGCTTGGCTCAAGGACCTTGCTAACCCAGAAGTACCATTACGAAAGCTCAGCCGGACCATTCCTCACGGCATCCGAGGTAAGGTACTCCTCGATCACTGCATTTCCAAGGACATTCCCATCGCCAGAGCTGTCTGGCTTTCCAAGTGCGTCGGCGCCAACGAAATCCGTGCTTTCAAGAGAAAGGGTGTCTCTGGCCCTGCTGCTCTGGCTGGTGAACTAAAGTGGATCAGAGAGTGGACTGTGTTCGTTGAACAGTTTGTTGATGGTATTGTCGTCAGCTGCGGCCAGCCGGGATGGTCTCAAAAGATGAATTATGCTGTCCGTTTGGCCACTCATTTCTATGTTGAGCACCTCCTTGACGAAGAACACTACATGGACTGGATTTTGACTTCTCTCAAACAAAGCTCTTCTGAAAGACTGCCCGTCTGGATCCTGCTGACCCAAATATATTGGAAACACCTCATTTCCCACCGGAAACGTGGTCATCGACTTGCCGAAGCCTTGCTTGGACATGCCAAAGCTCTCGCCGCTACACCTTATGGTCTTAACCTACAGCTTATTACGCGCGTCAACCAGCTTATCACCATCTTGGCTGTCAATCACAGAGGATGCTTAGTTCTACCGAAGTCTTGGAACCAATACAAAGCCACTTTCGCCGCTGTCAAACCCACAGGTCGGATCAACCTAGAGGCTGACGGTCTGACCAATGTTGCAAGACGCAACAACCGATTATCAGGAGCATCACCACAAGCAACCTCGCGTACCACTAAACTTCGGTTGTTGGAGATCCTGGACTCGGTCGGATTGGACGTTCAGATCGATAGGATTGCTGCTCAATGTGAACTGTTGGGGCTCGATACACGGTCGATGTTGGTCACGATACTTGAATGGGCAGCTTCTAAACACCGTTCAGGCATCGCTCGAGTCTATCTTGCCGCGCAGCTGATTCGATACTGGAGCTTCGCAGGCTTCGGTGCGGACGACGCAGTATTGACGATGCTCGAGAAGGCTCGCAACGACCATAATGTAGAACCCCGCCTGATCTACAAGCTTGTCTCTGCCCTTGCGCGATCTGGCCACTTCTCAGTGGGCAAATATCTTCAATGGCTCATTTCTATGGGCGTCTTGTCTGGTGCCAATGCTGCCGCAAGCGAAGCCCAGCTCCTCCTTGAACTACCGACAGCCTACCTCTCTTCTCACATCGTCAACCTGAGGCGCACACTTTTGAGCCGTGTTGGCTATCACGCCGATGCAGAAGTGCGTGAGATCGAAAACTACAAGAACGTGTTGTCTCAACACCTTGGTGGTATGTCCTTGCCTAGTCCTGGAGTGACCTCGCATGAACCAGCACTCACTACCAAGCCTGTTGGCGCTGTGAGAATGGCGGTGGCTCAATGGCTATGTGAGAGGGTAATCTCACAAAGCTTCGAGTCAGCCAACGACACTGTTTTCAATGGCAACCTCTCTGCTTTCTGCTTAGTTCGTCACACTTTGGAGCAGTTCGAGGACTATCCTAGCTTGGCCAAAGTACTCGCCGCTGCATCTAGCTGCAGTAATCCTCAAATTCTGGCTGCTGCAGCAGACACTATCAACCTGAACATCGAAATATTCGCTACTATGGGCTTTTTGCCAGCATTGGTTTCGCAAATCTATCAACAGCAACGTCGGTTGCGATCAAGGCAGCCTCTAGACCGCGCTTTCCTCCTGTCCTTGTCTGGACTCGTTCGCCGTGTACCATCTGGTGCGATGTATGCAAAGACTCTTGACAGCGAACTCGCAATGTGCGAGATACAGAGCTCTACCGCTGCATGTTCACCAGCATCTGACAGCATGGCAGTCTTGCATTCTGGAAGTCTCGAGTCTAACAACGACATTGACCGAGTGCTCACCAGCGGTAATACTATGGATGAGCAGCTGCTGATTCGTATGTTTTCTACCATCACTGATCGCAGTGTCAAGCTGGGGTCTGAGGGCTTGTCTCGTGCCGGTACGTGGTTCGCGCAATTGAGGTCATTCGATCAGACCACCTTTGAGCAATTGGTGCAGAAGCTCGTGAACAGAATGGCTGAGCCTGCAGCGCCGTTCGAGGCTGTAGAAGGTATTGTTGCCTCCCTGGTTGGATCTAGCTGTCTGAAGCTGGAGACTTTCCACCAGATCTGGGAGAAGAAGCTCAATACCCTCAAATCTACAGAGCCCGCGAACGCCAGTCGCATTGCTGTCATCTGTGCCAAGATATTGATACCCTCGACGTCTGTGATGCACAACCAATCCGCCGAAGCGTACAGATACAAAGTCGCACAAAATTCGTTTTGTCTTAGCCACAAGACAGACATCCTGCGCATTGTTGGGTCATTGTTGCACCTGAACCCTCAAGCTATTCTCTCGAGAAACGGTAACGCGCTAGGGGACAAGATCACCTCCCTGCTTCGTCAATACATTATTACCGACCACAAGCTGGTCGCGCAGGAGCTCGTTTCCAAGAACAACCTGATGGGTGCTCAGAGTTCTGTACAGCCTCTGCTTGATTGTCTGCTAGATCCTGTTCTGCAGGAACAGCAGGCAAACATCTCAATCATTGATAAGGTGAACAAGATTGTCGGATCAACGACAGAGCTTTCTTTGCCATTCAGCCAACTGGCTCTGCAACAGCTTTCTTCAACACTCTCCGGAGGCAACAGCTTGTCGGAGAACGATAAAGCCAGCCTGGTTCGTACCTTCCAGAGCGCGATCGAGCACACATCCTCAGTATGGCCACAGCTGCTGAGTGCACTTGATAAGGATTTGATTCATCACATCCACTCTTGGGCTGGCGAATGTGTGTTGGAGAAGCTTTCCTCAATCATATCTGTCGATGGATGTATGGAGGAAGAGGCTTCTGTAAGGCGATATCTGAAAGCAGTTGAGGCATCTGCACTTGCAGCTTCATCTCAGTCAATGCCCTCGACCGCTTTCGTCATGCTCGCCGAGCAACTCAAGAGGCTGGGTCAGTTCGCAGAAAGCATCAGTCCTCTCGACCCCAAACAATCAGACAAAAAGGTGCGCATGGCATTCGGTATCAGTGTGCTGCTACAGCTTACTACCATGCACTACCATACACTTCAAGACGCGAATGCTCTCGCCCCAGACTTGACTCCTCTGATGGGTGTCCTGTGTGCTCTGCTCATCCACTCAAAGCTACAAGGCCAGCAAGCTATTCTTGAACACATCCTTGATGTTGCATCCATGATCTCGGATGACTTGTCCAACGAGCACATGCACACCATCCTACGCAACCTGCCACCTCAAGCTCGGTGCATACCTCGTCTACGTTATCTGTTCGGAACCCACTCGTCACCAGACGCCTGGCTGTCGCTCGCTTCCAAAGTTGTGCCAGCATCCGCAGCTCAACAAAATCCAACGTCTACTCCCTTACAGGTCTCATCATCACCTGTCTCGGCTACACAGTCGCCGTCGATGATGCAAAGGCCATGGCCAGTGCCTGCTCGACCTGGCATGCCTGCGCGTCCACCCTCAGTCCCCAACACTCCTGTCTTGTCCCAAGCGCACTTGCAACAGCAGCAAGCCCAGCAGCAAAGACTTTCTATGGGTATGGGCGCAAACAGAGGTCTGGTGGAGCTCAAGCAAACACCATACATGTTGAGGCGATGGGAGCTGATGCCTGACCCAACACCCGTCATGGGTGCCAACGATACCAGTCTGAGCCTAAGTCTGTTTCAGGCCAGAAAATGTGTTTAACCACATATCACCTCGCCCGATCTACGAATCGGGTACACATCTAGACTCACCTGTTGATTTCGCATCGTCAGTGGAAAAAGTCTTTCTTGCATATTATTTTGCATATCACACTTACGCTTTATCAATTTTCTTTGTCATCTACTTTTGGGACAGTGGTGTCTTCTTCCTTAGCGGCGTATCACGGACCTAGGGCGTCTCCACATTTTCGGCGTTTCATCATAGTCGTTCAGGGGAGCATATTTTTCTTTATCGCCAGGGAAGGGGAAGGATATGGAAGGCGAGGTTTTGCTTGGTTACAGTATACCCCATGGATAGCAAGGGGCAGGGTTTACATGTACATTGCAGTTTGGAAGAGGCTCACTGCAGGACAGGCATTAGGACAAGACAAGACAGGGAACCATAGGAAAGATTGTCTGACCTTCAATGAGAAACCATTTTTATGTTACATTCGTGGTGTTGGTGCGCATTTTCTCTTCGATAAGTGTACTTCGTTTTTGCTTTGTGATGAGAGTTGATCATATCAGGTAAGTGTCTTGAGTGGTTTGTAGAGCTATAGTACATCTTATCTTCATGTCTAGAGCTAAGTCTTCTCCGAATGTCTTGTAAAGCGTAACGAGCCGATCATCTTCATCTATTCACATAGCAAACATTTTTTCTGGTATAGCGATCGATGCCTTTGTACTGCTCAAACAGGGGACAAAGAGGCTTTGCGACGGTCTTGACAGCTCTGATGGCGTTGATACCATGGCAGCATCTTGATCAAAGCGCGCCTGTTCAGTGCGCCGTCTTTGAAGATGCACTCGAGAAGGTACATCAGATCTTCGGCTTCGAACCATGGTACACGACGAGAACGGAGCCGGGCATCGCTCTTGATCAGCCTCATGGCTGTTGTCCCATCCCTCAACAGTGCTTTACCGCGGCCATGCCAGATCGGAGTCATATGGAGTGCTCGAGACAATATTCTTATGCTAGGCCTTAGAGTCATGCCTATTATAACGTCGTTGACTCTGAGAACTATCTGTCTCATCATCGAAAAGATGGTGGTTGAGTGGAAGGTCGTGGGTGTTGCATATTTTTCCAGAAGATCCAGAGTATACAGCAGGTCTCTGATGGAGTATATTGTGATGCAGAAGATGCCTGTGCCGTAGATGAGGGGACAAAGTTCCTCGTGCACCAAGCGGCAAACACGGAGTAACGAAGGCAAGGGTCGAGCGACTTCATCCTTGATGAATTCATCTTGCCTGCTATAGAATCTGTACTTGCGAGCGGCCATGCAGTAGATGTTATCCTTGGGGAGTGTGTAGCGATAGACTTCGACCCGAACCTCGGGTGGCAGGCCGAGGAAATCAAAGGTCTGCTCTGGCCAGTAGAGAAGTATGAGCTGTCGATACTAGTCAGTCGGTATAGCAACAGCATTGCGTTGAGATAGGAGTCTCTTACCTTTCGATATGATTTATGCACGAACTGACGGAATGCAGTCACGCAAACGTACAATGAGCATGCCAATATAAAGAGAAAGATGCCGGCCAGGCAAACATAGATGGCGATTGGAAACAGAATCCCAGCGAGAACAGTCTTTGTCACCATCGCAGGTGGAGAGCGCCGGAATAGTGTGGGAAAGGATAGAAGTCGACTGCAGTACGATAAACTCAGGAAGTGTGTTCCATAGTTCGAGAAGGAAAAAATCACATGTCTTCAGCAGCGTCACATGAGGTCCAAACAGGTAATGAGCGGTTGACACGAGAGGGCCTGTTTTGGAAGCCATCTGAAGCTTTGCTCCTTCCATTGACTGATTTGAGTCCTCTCTTTCTCAGTTCATCGTTCTATGATGTTTCCATTAACTATGCCAACCACAATTATCAGTCTCCTCGAGCACAATGAATATCTCAGATTTACTCAACAAGGTATATTGCAATCCACCCGTCTTGCATACCGCACATCTTCGGCTCTTTCTATAAGCCTTCTCCATCTCGGATGAACAAGGATGGAGCCGCATCTTCCATCCCCCTAAACTCGATCAACACCGACAGGTCTGGCATGTTTTTTGGCAACGCCTATATGTCCGACATGGCACGCTATATCTCGAGCAATAGTGGACCAAGTATGCGGTCCAACGTACTCCTCATCTCGACACGTTGGCTCATACATTCATAGCCGCTCCCAAGTCTCGAATAGAAACCAAAATCATGCTGCTGGAGAAGGACATGACCGAAACCGAAAGCCGTCTCGACGAGGCGCTGAATGCTCTTGGACCACCCGGCATAAACATTATGATCAAGGACTCTGGAGTCGCCAGCGAATTGCTTGAAGCAAGTTACCACGTCTTCTCCGCTGCAGATCTCCCTGGACTAGACAAGAATTGCCCCGTCTTTTCAGAGTACTTCCGGCTGCGTGAACTCCGCGAGAGCTATTTCTCGGCTATACACGAGGATATGTCCGAGACAGGCATGTTCAATCAGCTCGTCAAATCTCTTGTCATTGCCATCATCAACGCTCAGGACACCCAAGCAGTCCAACGAAGAATGCAGGGCCAGTAAGGAGTTGGAGACTACGAAGGACATCGAGGACGAGAACATCGAGAATACCGATGCTTGTATTCCCAGATACCAAGCTAGACACTGAGCAGTGTGACAGGGACTCCTAACAGCCCAAGGTCTCAAGGCCCAGATTTAATATTACTTGGAGATATGAATTGAACAACAGCTTGATTCAGAAACTACACGAGCATCTTTAGACTTCGACAGCGGCTTCAAAGAGAATCAGGAGTAACTATTTTCACGGTTTCCTCGATTACGGGTACAGTGGTCAGGAAAGACAGCATTTCGTCTTGGGGGCCATCCCACAGAAGATAGGATAGGATCCGACTGTCCTACTCGTGTCACTGCTCAACCACCCCCTTCTCGAGTACAAAACACTTTATCCCATATTTTCTCGATCACTAGTGAATTGTAGATGCTGCGCAAGAATTCGAGTCTTATTCAACAGATCCTGGATAAACAGCACAAAAAAGCTCAGAAAGCTAAGCAGGCACATAATTCCAGAAGATCTGATCCAAAATATTCCTGATCAGTCCAGCACTGACACCGTCCTCATCCACCTTAGCCTCGCTCAAGACTTTACCAACACACGTCCCAATGTACTCTTCACCCCTCACCAAGCCCGTAATGGCATCCTCGGGCATCCTAGCCACCAACACCCTACGCCCATATCTCTTCCATCTGTCCTTTGGTCCACAGACATCAACCATGACATTCCCACCCACTCTGATCCTAAAATCCCTAATCAATCCCCAAATCCTCCTCCCCCCTTCTCGATTTTCCAGCAAATCCAGTAACTCAGGGATCCGGAGTAGCGTCCCTGGCATATCAATGTTCAGCACAAAAGCATTGTTGGCGTAAAACAAAGCTTCTGCTTCCTTGCGAACGAGTCTGCAGGTTTGGAGTAATGGGAGGAATGGTGGGGTCAGTCGCGTCTGACAAGGACAATTGTAGTGCAGTTTCTCGTATACTGCGGGCAGATACATAGATAATGGCGATGAGGAAGGTGGAAAAGGACAATAAGCCGCAGAGGGTTTTGTCATGATGATGGTTTGGTGTTGGGGTAACGCGTAACGATAGATTTGCAAACGGATCTCTGGTGGTAGGGCGAGTAGGGGAAATGGTTGGTGTTTTCGTTTCCGGGTTTGGAGGCCAAAGAGTGCGGGAGGGAGGATTTTGAGGAGGGTTGAGAGGTTGGTGGTGGTCAATGTTGCCATTGCGATGCTCAGGAGACTGAGTATGAGGGCTGCTACCCACATGATGGTCGATTGGTTCTTATAGTGCTTTGCCGAGCTGACCGGGGGACAGTAAGCAGGATCCGCTCAGATACGATAGCTCAGAGCGTGGAATAGGACAGATAATAGCTCGGATTGCTGGTGCCTGAACCCCTGGGAAACGGACAAGTAAGGCGGAATGTGTTCACCGCTCAAAAGACTCTAGCGACAACATGATATATAGAGGCAATCAAAGTATAAATTTCAGAAATAGACAATCGCTGCCATGAAGTCGTAAATCGTTGTGTTATGTACATGAGTATAAAAGAGAACAGGATGTGTGAACGACGTCAAGTCGAGATGCGGGAATTCGGATGCACAAAATCCAAAAGCGTGCCCAAAATTACGCTTGGACCAACAAATATCAGAGTCCAGCTTCTAATCAATGATCCAAACACCGGCATAATCTTTCCAGTTGGCAGTCTTCCATTGATAAGTCGACATGTTTGTGTAAACGCCTGTCTTGTTCTCGTAGTCTTTTGTTCCGAGCTCGACCAGCCTGTCAATCAGAGCTTCGGTCTCGTCTCGAGTCTCGCCACGATCCCATCCCAAGCTCTTTGCAATCTTGACCTGGCGCAGATTCGGGAAGGAGCCCTCGTCTAGCGTCAAAAGGACGTCGATGGGGGAGAACTTGTCGTCGACGCCGGGATTGCCAGAGTTGGTAAAGGCAAGCATTCGCAGTTTGTGGTTGGTAAAGTTGGGAGTGTCTTCGGACTGCCACTCCTGAAAATCGGGGTTGAAGATTGCAGGAGTGATGTAGTCGACACTGACGCTGAGCTCTTCAAGATCAGGGAATAACCCCAGCACGGGGTCTAGAGAGCTTATGCCTAATCGCGGCAGGTGCGATAGTGATAATGCTTTGAGAGGTAGGTGTGCGCGGGACAGTGTCGAGAGTAGCTGACGTATGGCGTGAGATTTTGCTTGCGGACAGTGTTCGACTGTCAAACGTTCCAAGGCCGGAGGGAAATGGACAATGCCGTAGAGGAAGTTCGCATCGATACCGCCACTAATGTGAAGATCTTTTAGAGCCTGTGGCCAGATGATTGAGTCGGGATCGACCGTGTTGCCGCCGAAGCCTGAGGAGCGAGGGAAACGGAGGCGTTCGAGGTGGTTCAAGGAGCGGAGGGACTTGAAAAGCATGTCCAAAGGCTGGGCTTCGGACACGAGCGACAGGTCGAGGCTGCGCAGATTGTGTGACTTTGACAAGGCGGCATAGCTGTTGATGGCGAAGGAGGCCTGTGGAGCGACAAACTCTTGCAAGCTGCCTTCTGTCCTTCGCAAGACTCTCGCCGTGACACTCCTGCTGCTGTGGTGGACCAGCATGCCCAGGTTCAAGACCTTGACAAGGCCAGCCAATGGGCTCTCCTTGATGCGGAGGTTGATCGAGGGGCACATGGTGCGGTAGAAAGGGTCGTAGTTCTTGCCGTAGATCTTTGGGTATGCGTAGAGGTATGGAAGGGCAGCCATGTGCCATTGTCGCGATAAGAGGCAGCATGTGTACAGAGACTTTTGCGCTTCGGGCGTGACGGCGACATATTCGAGTATCTCGAGGACCAGCTCGTCTGGAAGGTATGCTGGCTCGGTCGCGCGGTAGTTGTGGGATTTGGGGTCGTCGTCTCGGACAGGAAAGAGTCGTGTTTGATCGAGTGACTTGTTGTTGGCGGCGGCGGCAGCTGTCTTGTCCTTGACGGCCTGCAGGCTCTCGGCCATGGAGATGGTCCAATTGCGCTGCTGGTCAAGCGCCATCTTGATCCTACGTCCTTCTCTTTCTAATTCTCGATTGTGAGTCGGTCGTGCTTGTTTGCCGCTGTCTTTGGTCTGAAGATGCAACCAGAGGCCGAGACCATTTCACCCCGCACTTTTTCTACGTCACTTTTCACAAAGAATACTCGAGAATTGCACAAAATTTCATCCCGCTCACGACACCATCTTTGATAATCAAAAACATGCAGATACTCGAGTAGCATCTTCTTGCGGATTGCGCTCGTGTCGAGCAAGCATTGCTCCTGGCTGCTGACACAGAGTCAGATCAATCCTTAAGGATGGCTTCGCACTCGTCATAGGGCACAACCTCGACATGATTATTGAACACAGCAGTCAACTTCCTTTCCGACGCGCAGTCTATTCAAGCCGTGCCTGTCAATCACTGCATATCTGTTTCAAGATACTGTCCATCTTCACATGCTTGCCGTCTAAGAAGTGGTGAGGCGCCGATTTTGTCCTCACCCGCTTCGTATAGAGGTACATGGCGCTCGGATCAAGCACACTGCCACACTCATTCAAAGGAGTTGCAACTCAGACGCGCAAGCCGAGTCAGATCTTTCACTGCTTGTGTCTCGTATCCGTGAGCTTACCGTGCGGGAACTGTGTGGAGCTGTGCAAATCACATCCTGGAGTGGTCAAACCCTGCCCGACTCTGACGTAGCCCCTCACCAAACTAACCATCCCGAACATAGATAAAATAGTTGCTCTGCCCAACAACCATTACCTACCATTTCCAATTCCCAACTTTCACCTGTCAACACTCAGACGCACCTTGCAACAACAAAAACATGTCCAAAATGTCCAGCCAGGTCGAGCCCACCATCGTTACCGCCGTCGAGACTGCTCCCGTAGCCTCTTCTTCTTCCGAACTCTCTCCCTCGGACAACTCCCCCATGCTCAGACGCGGCTCTCGTGCAGCCCCTCCAGAAGGTCTCAACCTGAGTCCCAAGAACAAGCTTGCTCCCCCGACCACCGAGAGACAGGACTTCCCATCACCCGGCGCTGCTCCCGCAGGCCAACGCATCTTTGACGCAAATGCTGTCGCCGAGGACAGAGGTGTCGAGACCGTCCCTGGAGGCTGGGCCAAGGGTGTCGAACAACAAGACGTCGTCGCCGAGGAGTACGAGAAGCAGGACGACGCTTCGCAAAAGTCATCGCCGAGTCTCAAGCAAAAGGTCAAGGACCTGCTTCACCGCGACTAAGTCCTTGCCTCGACTTTCAAAAACACAATCTTTATCTTGACGGCTGGACACACCACACACCCTCAGCATGATGGCCCTATTTTCTTGCATCTTGGATCTAACCAGCGGAGGAGTTTCATGGTTACACAACAGTATGCGCCAAGCACTTTCGCATCTGTACATATCATTTCAGGCGCTCGCACTTCTTATCTTTCATTGTCATCTTTCACTTCTTTGTATTTATTTATCACCATACGTCCCAGACCTTTTTACCATCCTCACACCGTCCCAACCACATCGAGACGATCGAGCTAATCTTATGCATGCATCAGTCAGCAGTTGCTTCGGCGAGATCATCCCTGTCCTCGCTTCGAAAGCTCGGAGCAATTAGGCAACAAGTTCAGGTATCATCTCGATAGCCGGTCTGATAAACTCATAGAGGACACAAGTCATGTCCTTGCAAACACGTTCACACACGTCTAGAAAACAAATCGCAACGACCACCAAACAGAGGGACGAGCTTGCTGCTACAATCCGGTGCATGCCTCTCGAACAACCTACGGGCTTTCTAGACTTGCCCGCCGAACTCAGGTCCAGGATCTACTTCCTGACTCTGGCAGATATTACGGATCTCGACACCGTAGTCAAAAATGGGCTATACGTGCGGCCTTCGAAGATCAGTCTCGTCCCGCATCCATTTCCATCATTCAAGGACCATCAGCGAGCAGCCTTCAAACACCAGGTGTACGAACCTGCGATTACTCGCACTACAAAGGCTATTCGCTGCGAGATACTCCCACTACTCTACACGCCCGGTGCACCAATCTCCTACGCGTTCCACGCCTGCAGCGCCACTTTGATCAGACAGACTCTGCGCCGCATTCACGCTGAAGATATAGCTCTAAACCTCCGCCTCACTTCTCTAATCTTTGCTCTGCCAAAGCAAGTGGACGACACTGGTTCGGCAATCCCATGGCTCGTATCTCTAGCTACGTGTCTTGCATGGTGTCTGTTTACATCCCCAATACCAGAGATTGTTATTACGCAACCAGAGTTGTACATCAAGGAACCATACATCGTGGTCAACGGAACAAATCCACTAATCCTCTCCATCCTCAATGGCAGTTTCAGCTCAGACTCCATCGCAAAACGGGCAGACGTGGAAATGCCACCACAGCTACAGATCTGGTGACCTTGTTTCTGAAGTTTGCATCTGGCTTACCGAAAGAGGAAATGAAAACAGAAGGACAAAGTATCTTTGCTCTAGCAGACTTTCTGCATTCACGCATCGACAAGTGTAAGGAGTGTGTATTGTGGAGGTGTGCTTGGAAGGAGTGTCTGGTCAGGATCTACGGGCATGAAGTTGCGAAGGTTATGATTAGGGAGAGGACCTTTGAGCCTTTATGATGTGCGACGGTCTAAGCAGGTATAAATGGGCCATCTGCTGGATATTCTCGCGTTGTGGTGGTAGCGGTCCCAGAACTTGGGATAGAAATTGTGATGGAACGAGGAGAGTGATGCAGAAGGAAGGCTCGGGTAAGAGCGGGGTTGACTTGCCGTATTTAGCCGAAGATGTAGGATGAATCACCCTGTCACTTTTTGCCATCAACGTACTTCTGTGTCTGCATCGCTGTATTGCCTTTCTATGACTTCGCATTTACTTGTGTGTGAATCAATCGTTCTTATCTCCTCGACGTTTACAGGAACAGACAAAGTGAAGGCGCCGCTCTGAGGATCATCTCCACAAGCGGGGATCGTTATCTCGACGGCCTGACACTACAGCCCATCACTTTTCACTCTCATCAACCACATATTCAGACACCAAGTCATTCTAAGATACACAGCACTTTACCAACCATGAGCCAAAAAGCAGCATCTTCAACGGTTCCAATCACCGTGCCAGAAATCGAGGAGATCGCCAAAACCAGATTGCCAAAGAATGTCTTTGACTACTACGTATCCGGAGCAGACGAGCAAAAGGCAGTGGCTAGAAACTCGTACATGTTTGACAGGTAAGATGCACTCAAATGTGGCCTTTCAAGTCCTGACATTGACCTTGTAAAGACTTCTGATCAGACCGCGTGTGATGATCGACGTGTCGCACATCGATACAAGCACCACGCTCTTTGGCAAACGTCACCCCTTCCCGGTAGCCTTTGCTCCCAGCGCAATGCAGAAACTCTGTCATCCACGAGGCGAGCTCGAAGCCGCCGAAGCAGCAGCAAGTACCGGTCTCTCCATGTGTCTATCTTCCCAATCCACCACCAGTCTCGAGGATGTGGCAAACGCATGCAACATTTCCAATCGCGACGGACCAGACTTTTGGTTCCAGCTCTACCTTACTCAAGACCCCGAGTACAGTCTCAAATTGATTAAGCGAGCCGAGGCAGCTGGCTACACCGCTCTCGTCCTCACAGTCGACACACCAATCCTCGGCAACCGCATCAATGAACGAAAAACCCCTCTGGTGCTTCCTGAAGGCATGCACCTAGGAAACTACGAACGTCCCAAGCAAGGCATCAAAGGCCCAGCTACAGAGCGCGTCTTTCTCAATGCCCACACGGTCGACGAGGCAAATGAGATCATCAAGAAAGCAGGGCCTACGATGCATAGTTCGAGTCTCACCTGGCAGCAAACCATTCCCTGGCTCCGCAAAGCGACATCCATGATGATCTTTCTCAAAGGCATCATGACAGAGGAGGATGCAAAGTTGGCGGTCGAGTACGGCGCAGATGCCATTGTGGTTTCCAACCACGGTGGAAGGTAATCAACAACATCAACTGAAACTTAACCTATGTTCATCACTAACAGACAGTACCAGACAACTGGATCTAGTCCCAGCAACCATAGAAGTCCTCCCAGCAATCGCCAACGTCGTCGCCGGTCGCATCCCAGTCATCTTTGACGGAGGCATCAGACGCGGAAGCGATGTTTTCAAAGCAGTCGCACTCGGTGCCGATCTCGTTCTCATCGGCCGACCTGTTCTCTGGGGCTTGAGCTATGATGGTAAAAAGGGAGTCGAGGCCGTGGTCAATATTCTTGAGAGAGAGCTTTCGCGTACCATGACTTTGGCTGGCGTCAGATCTATCAAGGAGATTACAAAGGATCATTTGGGTATTGCCAAAAAGGATGGGTTTGGCATTGCAAAGCTTTAAATCAGATGATATCTGGAAGTCCGAGAATGTAAGATGTATTTAGAGCTTCAGCACTGATAATTACCCAATCAACGACATATTCAAATCTATGCAGACACTATGAGCTGGCAGAACCGGAAATTAGAGCGACAGTGAAAGTAGCAAAGTAATGAATAACCTCAGCTTTTGTGAAAGTAGCAAAGTAATGAACAACCTCAGCTTTTGTGAAAGTAGCAAAGTAATGAATAACCTCAGCTTTTGTGAATATAGCTCAACTCCATTGTGATTTTAAATCCAATACATTCAATCAATACTGATTCTGACAAGCCGGAATCTGCCACTGCCTTCTCAACTCTCATATATAATACTCTCTTCGTGACGTTATTGCCTTCAAACTTCTCCAGACTTGACGGATCTTGTTCATGCCCCGTTTCAATCTATGTGTACGCTTTGGCTTGCGTTGCAATGCCGGTTGAGGGTCCGGACTCGTTTCCACAGCAGGACTGTCCTCGTCCCCCGTGGCGAGCGACGACGAATGAGAGAGCGAGGTACGAGCGGGCGATGTGTGAGATATCGGTTTGGCAGGAGCCGGCATGGGATTCGCTGTCGGGAGAGGATCTGACGTTGGAGGGGTCGGGGTAGGTGGAGTCGGGGCAGGTGGAGTTGTCGAAGATCCTACTGTTGTGTCTGTTGCGGGCGCTTCAGGTCGCACGCATTTGAATTCCGCGTCGTGGGTCAGATTGCAGTCATGCTCACTCGGGTATCCTAGCGGCCGAAACGTTTCAAAGACTGGGCTCGTGTTCCGGTAGATGATGAATCGATCCGGCATGACCTTGTCAGAAGTCGCTGCCTGCCAACTAGGCTGATGATTCCACTCGCAAGGACCTAGATTGGTCCAAGATTCGGCGACCATCTCGTAAGATTGGTCCTCTCTATGCTCGAGTTTGAAAGAAAACTCTGTCAAACAGCTCGTACATTGGTTGGTGCCTTTAGACGGGAATATTCTGTATCCCACCACTGAGGTCTGTTTGCTCGGCGAGTCCAGCCCCATATCGGTGAGTGTCATATCGGTGAGTGTCTTTATCTTGTCCTTGCTTTGAGCGTGGGGACACACTTTTAGTACCACGCATACACCTGAGCCTTCATGTGCCCAGGCCATATCTGCAGCTTGAGAAACTGCACTGCTGACGAACATTCTCTGCCTCGAGTGAATCAACAAACACCCGCTAACAATCCTGTAGTCGACCATCAACTGTACGTCGATTGGGGCCCGCGTCTCCTCATAGTTCTCTCTGTGGATTATCTCCATAGAATGCCAGTCTGTGTAAATCCTTGGTAACATTGAGAGTGACGCTTCTCCTCTCCGGTGACGGTTCATGATCCACTGGGCATCTGAAAAATGCAGTTGATATCGCAGTTTGAGAAGCTCAAAAACCCTGCCTCTTACGGTGGTCCAGCCACAAGTTCTGGGCAAACACCATGTGCCAAGCCAAGGCTCCCCGGCGGGAGTTTCGTGTGGATGATGGAAACATTGGCAGCTGTCACAGAGTTGGCTGTCAGGCAGATCTCGTGCCAGTATTTGAAGGAAGAGGTATCTCTCATGGTTGACCAGTGGAAGAGGTGGACAAGTTGAAGTTTGCGATGTGTCCTGCCTACAACCGCAACGATTCTTTTTCGAATCAAAGCCTCGTGTCCAGATGTCCTGCAATCTCTTGGTGTTGTAAAGTTTCTTGCATGTCAAGGCCAGACATATCGTGCTCCGTGGTGCTAGGAAGTCGGTTACATCGAGTATGATTTCAAGAGGAAGATCCGGCAGTGACTTGAGCGCCATAGTGTCGTCGCAGAAATCATCGTCTTCCAGAAGTGGAGTTGCAAGAGTATGTAAGCTGAGCAAGGTCGAACCTGTTGAGCTCAGCTGTCGCAAACTAACTCACGCAGTTCTCATTTCGGACATCAGGGTCCGGCATTGCTTGTTACGATCAGATCATCCAACACCAGATTCAACCTTTACCAGTGGCTGTATCGAGGAGTCCTCGGTAGCAAGAGTCCCAGATGCAAGGTTGTTGCATACTCGCTCCACTGTTAGAGCTCGCGAGAGCTTATCATCAGCATCACAGACGACTGCAGACATCTCGCTCCAAAATGTGTCGCATACTATCCTCGGCTGATTGGATCAGCGAATGCATGCCCGTCGACGAATTTGATCATTGGCAAAACACCATGGAAGTGCATGAATGATGGTTGATGGTCGCGAGATTGACTGATCAAGCAGCCGCCAAGACAACTTTAGACTCTTTATTGAACGCACCTTCCATAACCTAGCTCTCACATCATCTCTTGACAATGCGCACAACCTTTTGTCGAGGGTGACAGAGAAGGGCACACGCTGAATACGAGAATCTGCGATCGTCACGAACTTCTTCGTTCACTTGGACCACAACCATCTGCTAGAACTGATATTGAACATGATGGATCTGATTGCAATATCGATCATCATGCTTGTATTAATGATTAGATATCTCAAGATCTGTAAGTATGCTTGTATGACAGACAGTATTGTTCGTACAAAAGACACAGTCACCTTATGTACCATAAAGCTCTACTGGCGCGACACATCATGTCCAGGCAGCTCAGCGATACCCGTGCCATCGACTTCTGTTGAATGCTCCTTGGAAGGCAACTCGCCGAGGTGAAACTTGTTTGGCCCATTCGAAGGCAGCTCGCCGATGTGCGCACTCTCGACTTCATAAAGGGGCGAAGAAGAAGCCTCAAGCGCTCCCTTGTCCTCCTCGTATTTCGGTCCTTGTTGTCGTGCATTCTCGTCCTCGTCGAATGAGACAAGTGCGACATCGCCATACCCAGCCTTCGAGCGACGACGACGGATGTAGAAGAACCCAGCTGCAGCGATGATAGCTAGACCTGCCACCACGCCTATGGCGATCCCTGCGATTGTTCCACCGGAGAGAGACGCAGGACTCGATGAGTCAGAGCTAGAGCCAGAGCTGGTATTGGAGTCTGAGTTAGAGCCTGGAGAACTCAGTCCAGTTCCATTAGACTTCTTGAGTGCCCCATTCCATGTGGAAAGCCAGTCAGGAGCATTTGGCATCTCGACGATTGTGGTGTCATTCTGTTCTATAAAAACAGGTCTTGACGGTATCGTCATGTTTGGTCCAGGCGCTTGCGATAGCCAGGTAGTGTTTGTCTCCCAATTTTGCACCAGAAGCGCTGCTTGTAGGAAAGCACGACCAAGATGGTAAGGCTGGCCTTCATGAGGAGAAAACGGCCTGCATGGAAAGTACGGCGTCTTGGATGATACAAGAGGTGCATCAAGCTCCAAGTGGAGAAGAGAAAACGGTACATGGATTTCCTGCTCCTGCTGAGTCGACTCGTCGCTGAACGTGAATGTCACATACGAAAACGTTGTGGTAATTGCATCATAGCGGCTGGTGTCAGCCTTCGTGTCCCAGAGATATAGTCCCAGATTCTCGTCATACGTGACGGGAAGATACTTTGCGATTGCGTCGCAGGTGGCACGTGGAAGATGGAGATACGGTACACCAGGATTGACCAAGACCTGGAGTGGTTCATCTTGCGTAAGCAGTCCCGTGGAAGCATTGGTGCTGACTCCATGTGCAGCCAGGAATGGCCACTCAGTATCGTTGGTTCTAACAGAAATGTTAGTCAGACGGAAGGTCGTATCCTGAGTGGTGATAGGCTTGGTCAAGCAGCGAGACCTGTCATAGCCGCCCAGAATCAGACTGGGCTCGATATCAAGACCAGGGGAGCCAATTTGGAGCCCGTAAGAGAGGGATGAGATCAGCTTGTTCTGCTTTGCGGTCGCTAAATGAAGGTATTGAGTGTGATTGAAACCGGTGGCGTTGAGCCATGTGTTGTTGCTCTCGGCGCCATACAAGGAGAAGAAACCAGCGTTCATGGTATACAGTTGACCGCCAGGAGAATTTACAGTGAGATTGTGCGTCAAAGTAATTGCTTGATCGTTCAATGAGTTCGAATCGTTGTTGGTATTCCACACGATGGCTCTCTCATGGACCAATTGCACGTCGTTCGTCAGATTCAGAGGCCATGACACCGTTTCGTCCCAAGAATCGCCACCAAACAGCGTGCCGTCCATATAAAGAAATGGTTCGTGGCCTGCTGAGGATGTCCACATAGGCCAGTCTCCAGATTGAATTTGAGTTGGGCATGCCGAGTCTTGTCGCGAGCACGAATCGGCTGCAACCAGTAGAGAAGTCTTTGTCAAGGACGGCAACATTGCGAATGTTTGAAATGGATTGACATCCCATGAGACGTTCAAAGCGTGCCAGGGCTGGATCAATTAGCGGGTGTTGACGAGCGCAACATGATTTTCGCTTACTCCATCAGGCCCAACTATGAAGTGTCAGTATTTCATTCGAAGCTGTCTCTAGGAGCATTCTGCCTACCAGGTGTCTCGCTCCATTTTGTGACCCAAAAGTCGCTCGCCAGGCAGGCTCTTGTGAGAAGGCCGAGAACGAGTATCGACAACATGTGAGCTTCCCCGTCGCAATCTTCGAGCTTACTACAATGACTGTTTGCAAGACCGTAAGGACAACCACAGGCGTTGCTACTTGCAGACAACGAAAAAGTCAACGACCTAAAAAGCTGCTTACAGCCCAAATTATAACCAGCTGACTAACCATCTTGCACAAGAGTTTAGATTGTGAGTCGACAGGGCACAGAGCTTTTGAAGCTATTATTGTAGAGGATTGGGGCGGTAATGCATGAATAGATGAATTGATATTCGGACCATTTGGAAAATCAGGCTGTGCAGCTGCCTGATTCGCTGACTCGAATGCGCGATGGAGTTGGTTGTTTGGGGAAGATCATAAGCCTCTTCAAGGCTGTGTTGTACTTTAAAAAGACCCAACACAGCGATGGTATAGGGGTCAATGAGAGAAGCCTTCAACCCGTACCAATTTCATGACGAGAAATGGTGACGGCCATAGAAAAGAGCTCTGGGAGCTGTTCTTGAAGCTTTGCTCGGGGCCTCGGGCGTCGACAAGGATTGTCGTTGCCAAGACTTCGGGCAGAGGCTTCCCATTCATGTTCCTCGCCAAAACAGTCGAGAAGCTTTCGAAAACCCATCTCGATCAACGTTACAGACAGCTTCTATAGACGTTAGATATGCCCTCACTGTCAGTGACTGTTCTGAAGGCTTTCTGTGGTTCTAACACAGCTGTGATAACTATCGGTGACTCGAAGGTACACAAGGATGAAGTGTCACGATGATCCTCAACACCTTCGTCGAGACATTCAGAAGACCAGAAGAGGGCTCAGCAGGGAACACAGAGAAGTTTGAAGGGAGTGCTAATGACTATATGATCACTATCTGGTCGATGGCTATACGAATCACGATGACTCAAGCAAAGCAAAGATCCCAGCCAAGAGGAAGCTGCATGTTGGCGAACTGTTGGCGACCCAAGACATGCCACAGAGGCTTGTTTGCTGCATGTGCTGACCGCGATGACCGTTGATCGTTGCATATCTCGAGCCGTCAAGCAAGTGAGCAGACAGAAGACTCACAAATCGTCCGTAGGTGGCGCAATGGCGCGGTGATACAACACGAATAGTGATGCAACTTCACAGATATCGGTTGGATGTCCATGCATGCCGTTTCGCCACCTCTTGAGATGTTTAGCCCGGTGTGCTGTCTGGGTATCATATAGCGACTGACTGGACGAATGACCGGTCGTCTATGAGCTGCTCAGGGAGAATGGCGATATCCTTGTCAAGACTGCTTGGTTGATCGCGAAGCCGATTAGTCCCGTGCCACAAGAGTCAGACCATTCTGTCTTCTGTTATAAGACTCAGTCGACCCAAGGGTATGGGACGCCAATTTGCGAATCGCGTCTGGACGCTGGCGACAAGACTGTGTTGGATTTCGACATAAGATGCAATATGTGCTTAAGCGCGATGCAGAAGGTCAGCAGATGGACGAAGGAATGGTCGCATCCTACAGCACCGGCGCAGTGATAACTGGTGTGGTTATTTGATGTCAAACATGACAGCAGCAATGATTGTCCTTACGGACCTGCCCGATTCGAGCATAAAATGGGAAAGATAGGGTTTCGCTTGATTCCTTGGCCCGGCGGAAGGACCGAGGCTGTCGATTTCACGTGCTCCAGGACCCTTTCCTCGCCTTAACAACTCAAGAATTGGATGCACAGCTAAGCCCGTACTACCACCCGCCGGGCATTGCATAGCTTGAAGATACACTGGTACTTTGCATACCAAGGAGAGCCGGTAAAGACTCATCATCCTTCGCCATCTTGGTCTTGCTTCTTATCGCAAGGATACGAGGGTTGTTCCAAACCCCACGGAGTGATGCTCGATCGGGTCGCGTGAGAATCCGTTCGCATACTCGCCCACTGGGCCGCCCTACAATTGACAAGTGCCTTGATCAACAGAAGCACAAGGACACAGGCTCTACGGCTCCGGTCATGGCTGTCACAGTCACAGTCAAGCAAGAGTCATCCATTTCGGACCGCGTTCTCTCACATGGCTTGTCTTTGGGACCGTGGAAACCACCGAAATCCCCAACCTCTCAAATCTCTTTGCTAATATCTCTGGGGTCGAACGTCCGTGTACAAGGGGTCTGTGGAGAGGCCTGAGAACAATTAACCGAGTCTGTGGATCAATCACCAGAAGCAGTTCTCGAACGGAATTCGCGCGGTGATTGTCACAAGCGACTGACAGCTGTCCAATGGACTGTTTCCATGACTCAATTTGCACGTTGTCTATCTACGGTCTTCGTGCTTTTTATGCGCGCGTGTGGTCTATCATCCGCCATGATGAGGTCGCATTCTACCAGATGTGGAAGGAGGTAAGAGCAGATCTACTTGGCGAACAAGCCAAGCCTGGGCAGGATCAATTTCGCAACAGTCCCGGAATCCTCGCCTATCATGAACCAATATATGCATCCCCCGTGTTAGAGCCTGAAGGTAGGTTCTGGACGCCATGATGGACAGTTGAGAATGGCCCGTATCTGCGGGCTTATCACACGCCACGGTACATTCAGTAGTGACAGTCGACCTGGAGAGCACTGGATAAATATGCCTTGCCCTCCCCCTCGTTCTTGTGCCATTGTGTCTGTGTCATTCACGACTGACGTTCATCATGTCGAATGTTGCAGAGGTCCAGGCTGAGGCATGATACCACTATTCAGCAATGCTTTGTTGGTCACGTTGCTAACACACTACTACAGCCACTTGGCGGTGCCATTGATGTTAACGAGAAGAACCAGGCCGCTGCCTCTGTCAACTCAATGGACAAGGAAGACAGGTTCGACGAAAAGGACCCCAACCTGATCAAGGCCGAGGAGGATACGGATTACGATGAAGGCACTATTGCCGACCCCTTTGCACCCTACGATGACCTGCCCGAGGAGCGCCACTGGGTCGTCACTTTCCGTGCCATGCTTGTCGGATGTATCTGTGGTGCTCTTGTCAACGCATCTAACATTTACCTCGGCTTGAAGACTGGTTGGACTTTCGGTGCATCGCTCTTTGGTGCCATTATCGGTTTCGCTGTTCTCAAGCCTCTCGCCAAAGCTCTGCCAGAAAACTTCCCTCTCTTGGGTGGATCTTTCGGCCCTCGTGAGAACAACATCGTCCAGACTGCTGCCACTGCCGCCGGTGGTCTCAGTTCCGTCATGGTCTCTGGTATTCCTGCCCTTTACCAACTGAATCTGCTCAAGACTCCCAAGGAGGATTTCGGCAGACTCGTCTCATTGACTGTTGTCGGTGCCTACTTCGGATTCGCTTTCGCTACTCCCCTCCGCAAGTTCTTCATCATCTACGTCGCCAGGGAGCTCAACTTGATCTTCCCTACTCCTTCAGCTTGTGCCTTGACCATCCGCAGCATGCACGCCGCCGCCACTGGTGAGGCCATCGCCAAGCTGAAGATGAAGGCTTTGAGTTACTCTTTCGTCTTTGCTCTTCTTCTGCGTGTCGTCTCCCAGTATGCCATTGGTATCCTCTGGGATTGGCACATCTTCACCTGGATCTTTATCTGGGGCAAGTACAACAACAACGCCATTGCCCTTGAGAACTGGGGTTGGTTCATTGAGTGGACTCCTGCTTTCATCGGTTCCGGTATGCTCGTCGGTCTCAACGTCGCCCTGTCTTTCTTTGGTGGAAGTGTTCTCGCTTGGGGCATCATTGGCCCTGCTCTGGTTCACCACAACATCGCTTTCGGTGTCAAGCCCTACCCTGAGGACTCTAAGTGGGCCAACGTCACGTCTTTCTACTCTCTCAGTGCTAAATGGGCCAACAAGGATACTCCAAGCCCTCGTTACTGGCTCCTCTGGCCCGGTGTCTTGGCCATGATCATCATCTCCTTCACCGAGCTCTTCCTTCAGTACAAGGTCTTCTTCATCATGTTCAAGGCCATGGGTCGTGGAGCCGCCAAGGGCTTCAACGCCATGACCTCGAAGGCTGGCGGACCCACTCTCAACGTCACTGATCAGAAGGAAGAGGATGTAATCAAAGATTCTGCCGCCGACCACGAACTCGTCAAGATCTGGATGTGGGGCCCCGTTCTCATCCTCAGTATCGTTGCTTGCTGCATTGTTCTCGGTGTTCAGTACGATATGCCCGTGGGCATGTCTCTCCTCTCCGTCTTCTTGGCCTTCTTCTTCGCCATCCTCGCTGTCCAATGCGCCGGTGTCACCGATGTCACTCCCTTGACTGCCGCTTCCAAGGCTTCCCAGCTTGTTCTTGGTGGTGCCACCAAGGGTGAGCACTGGATGACCGAGCACGCTCAGCGCCTCAACCTGATCGGTGGTTCTCTTGCATCCATCGGTGCCGGTCAAGCTTCCGACTTGGTCGGTGACTTCCGTGTTGGTTACCTCCTTCGCACTTCGCCCTTCCAGCAGTGGGTTGCTCAGGGTCTCGGTACGATCGTTGCCTGTATCCTTGCCCCTGCCATGTTCATGCTCTTCAGCAAGGCCTACCCTTGCATCATCGATGTCAACGCCGAGAGCTGCCCCTTCCAAGCCCCTAGTGTTGGTGCATGGCGCGCCGTCGCCGTCGCCGTCACCGACCCCACTTTCCCCGTCCCCAAGACCTCAGGCTACTTTGCCATCGCCTTTGGCATCTTCGGCGGCATCATGGTCGTCATCCGCCACTACGCATACACGGGCTCGTGGGAAAAGTACAAGGCCTACCACCCCAACGTCATGTGCATTGCCCTCGCCTTTGTCCTCAACGCCACGGTCTACGGTACCGCCATGGTCATCGGCGCCGTCCCCGCATACTTCTGGGCCAAGCGCAACCCCCAAAGCTTTGAGATCTATGGATTTGCCGTTGCCGGTGGTCTTATTGCTGGAGAGGGTATTGGCGGTGTCATTAATGCTGTCTTCCAGATTGCTGGTATTGCTGGACCTGATCCTTATGGTACCAACATTGCTTGCCCTGGTGACTCTTGTTAAAGTATCACAAAAAAGTCAGTCATTGACAATATGTTTATAATGGGGGGTTTCGGGGGTGTGGATGATACCAGTCATTTTTTGTGTTTATTCGCGTCACGACGATTTTATGCCGATAGTTTTGACGTATTTTTATTAATGTTTCTTCTTTTTCATGAATGGAAATGATTTGTTCATGTCGTTGATAGATGTGTATTGGGGTTTCTGATTGGTTAAAGATCCTGTCAAAGTCAAAGCGGTAATATCTGCAAAACTGCCTAGTAGAAGAAACTCAGAAGTTCCACACTCGAGCAGCAACTGGCAAGGTGACACAGTCCATCTTTGATGAAGATGTCAGGCTGAACAAGAGTCTGGAACTATGGCTGCCAGCCTTCGAGCTGATGAATGTTGATTGAATAATCACCAGGTTCTGCTCTTTCAAACTCGACGAAGTTGAAAAATTGTCTACACGATATCCTCAAGACAACCTTGTCTATTATTGCGTATCGATGTAGCTCTAATCATGTGTTGACCACCAAAGAAAAGAATCATCCACCATCCAACCACTTGCGCAAGACAGGGTTGTTTTCCTCGGTGATCGACGGCGGTGTCTCTGTCTCAGGACCAGTCTTCTGTGATTCCGCGCTCTCGACACGAGCCCGTTGTTTACCAGTAAGTATATTCTGTACTTCACGGTTACGGGCCTTTTTGGCGTCGCGCTGCCGGGTAGCTTCGACAGACCTAGCTGCACCCAACATCTGGGGTGGCATCTGATTCTTTAACATCGAGACCTTGCTTAGAAATGCGCGATCGGGTTGCTCAGAGGCGGGTGATGGTCGGCTCTTGTTGGCTTTCTTCTTGCCAAATCTCGGTGCCTGAATCTCATCGCGTGTATCCGTGTGCTTTCTTATACTGAGCTTTGATTGTTCAAGACCCGCCGCACTTGTAGTGTGTTGTTGAGCTAGAGTCTTGTCCCCTGGGTCTTCATGCTGTGTGTCTGTCACTGATTCGGCCTCCTTGCCATCATCTGAAACTTGTGTCCGATTGCTGCTAGGTCCTGTAAGGTAGAATGCAGGAGAGATTGAAAAGTCGTCATCGACAGGCTCAACATCAGAGCTCTTCCTTTTTCTCGAAATGGAGACATGGTCGGGTTTATCGATAGTAGCCGTGGATGAATGTGTGGGAGGTTTGATTTCCTTGTCTAAGGAGAGTCTCTTGAAACTTGGTGAACCTTCGCTGGTCTTCTGGAATGACTTTTTTGCATCTGATGCTTCTTTCAATCTCTTTATATGAGGGGCCTCGAGCCAAATACTTTGGTCAAGAGGAAGATTGAGGTCTTGATCTAACCGTATTTGCTCCTCGGGAGCTGCGCTTGGTTGGGATCGCCGCTGGAGCTCTGTCGAGTTTGGGTTCCTAACAGATCCGGTTCCAACAGCATTGAGATTGTGAGGTTTCGGGTACAAAGCGGACGCTGACTCTACGGCATGTTTGCCAAAGCTGGCTGATTGAGGCGAGGCCGCTCTCGTCTTCTCCTCGGCAATTTTTCGTTCCCTAACTGCGGCTCTGTGTTCCTTGTATCGTTTCTTGGCAGGATCGATCTTAGCCTTTGCATTGGCGACTGCCTTGATATAGGCACCAGGATTATTTGTATGTTGGACGGTCATCAGGAGCAGGGCTTGCATCGTGTAGGCGGCATCGTTTCCTGCATTGTGGAGATTCTCTGGTTCGACGCCGAGGCCAGTCAATAACTTGCTCAGGCCGACGGTCTGCTTCTTGGTTCCAACAAACTTTTGGGTATCGACGTCTTGGATGATGTTGCCTTTTGCATGAGGGGCGAAGCCGAGCTTATTCAAGTAGGCAGTATCGTTGGACAGACCATGACCGACAAGAATGAGGTTCCTTGACCCTTGGTCTGATGCACGGATTGAAGCAGGGGAGGGATTGTCGAACATCTGAGTCAAGGTCTTGTGAACATGCTTCAACGAGACAAATTCAGACTGGCCGAAATTAAACTTGTCGGGGCAACCGTGAAGGAAACGTTTGTTGACGAGGCGCTTGTGTTCTTGGATGATGATATGGCGAGTATTGATTTTGGAGAGCCACTCCATACCATCCGGGCCAGGATCAGTGCCTATGACATGACGAGAATCCAGAACTGACACACCGACCTCAGTAATCTTCTCTTGGGCAAATTCAAAGGCTTCCAAGTCGACACAGACAAAGACTGGTTCGGCTGCTTTCAGGCGTTGCAATCGTTCGAGATCCTTGGGCTTGACCTTGAGCGATTCCTCAGATGCATCCTTGAGACCAAAGACGTGCTGCATAGCTAGAAGCTCGGCCTCCTTTTGAGCATTCATGGCGTCTTCTTCAGGCTCTACTGTGGTGACTTGAACAGGCGGTGGTTCTTCTTCGGTGACAATGGATTGTGAGATGGACTCCTTAGGAGATTGAACAGGTGCTGGTTGAATTGTCGAAGGCTGGACGTTAGGTTTAGTGGCCTCGAGAAAACTCAAATGGCGGCGAACAGTCCTGATGGGTATTGGGAATTTAGAAGAGGCAATAATTGGTGGGTTTACAACAGAGCGAGGGACACCATTTTTGAGGTGCAACACTCGACGGGATATCATTCGCCACTGCTTGATATGTCGCAATCCATACAAGATTTAGTCCCGGCCAGACAAAAACTTCCAAGATGAATTTCCCAAGTCTCAGTGAGAAGGAGCGAAGCAGGCGATTGATGTAAAAGACAAACATCAAGGTCAAAACAGGCAATGACGGCGGCTCGGAGATGGGGCCCGTGCACTCGCCGCATCTTCAAGTCGATCATGCAGTCGAAGCAGCGGCGAACGAGAAAGAGACAAAGCACGACTTTTCTTCATCAGAACAACCACAATGGCGACAACATCACTACCGCGGACTGCTCTGCAGCGCAGCTTCTTCTCAGCTCGTCCCTCGCCGCAATGCCTGTCGCAGCGCATGTCCTCCCGCCTCGGCCAACCCACCACCCGCACATTCTCCAAGAGCTCGACAATGCGCTACAAGACTGTAGAAGAAGCAAAGTCGCGCTATCGATTCGGTCCCTTTAGCTGGCAAGCCGGTCTCCTCTTTCTAGGTGCTGGTGTCGGAATGGCTTTTTACTTCAGCTACGAGAAAGAACGCATGGCTCGCAAGCGCATCGCCGAGCACAGCAAAGGTGTCGGTCGTCCCTTGGTCGGTGGGCCCTTCAAGTTGATCGACCAGGACCGCAAGCCCTTCACCGAGCAAAACTTGAAAGGAAAATACTCGCTCGTCTACTTTGGCTTCACACACTGCCCGGACATCTGCCCTGAAGAGTTGGACAAGATGGCTGGCATGATTGACAATGTCAAGGCCAAGCACGGTGATGTTATGAGGCCTGTGTTCATCACTTGCGATCCTGCGAGAGATACACCCGAGGTCACAAAGGAGTACTTGAAGGAGTTCCATGAGGATATGATTGGTCTGACTGGAGACTACGAGGCTGTCAAGGCCACCTGCAAGGCCTTCCGTGTTTACTTCTCCACTCCTCAAAATGTCTTGCCTGGGCAGGATTACCTTGTAGACCACAGCATTTACTTCTACCTGATGGGTGAGTGCTAGCTCTTTCAGACCAACGGGATGACCGCTGACCTTTGTATCACAGATCCCGAGGGCGACTTTGTCGAGGCCATTGGCAGAAACTTCACCGTCGACCAAGCATCAAAGGTCATCAACGACCACGTCGCCGACTGGAGAGGCAAGATTGACAAGTCCGCCTAGACTTGCTGACCCACCACCAAAACTGTACGAATATAGACGCCATGTAAAATCACCTTGTACATTACAAAATAAAGCTGCACATCCCACCTAGAACACCCTCCACTAGTTCTTGTCCATATTCCAGATCAAAAGGCCCTTGCCATATAGCCCAGAGATGATGCCCACACCTCTCTTCTCATCCATCGTGACACCACTCGAAGCATAGATCTCTGTGCCCACATATACATCCTCGACGCCCCTTTCCCTGGTCCATTGAGCCACGTAACTGGGTGCTACGGCATCACACCCAGCAGAAGTGCTATCAGCACCGCAATGTGATCTGCTCTCTGAGAATTTGGTCAAAGCACCAAGTTGAGCATGCCCAGCGATAAACAGCTTGCCACCAGACACATGCAAGTTGTCAGGCCAGAAGGGCATGGTAATCGCCTCTTTGTAAGTAAGTGTAGGTGGCGAAGTACCCTTTTCCATCTCGTATAGGAACACTTTCGCCGACGAACTAGAAGACACAGCGACAGTGGTGGCATTGACCATTGCGATCCCATTGGCAAAAGCAATTCTGGCAATCTGTTGTGTGGCTCCGGTAGAGAGATCAAGGTGCGTGATGCCTCCTAGAGGAAGCCCGAGATATGTCTCTACCTTGTTCAACACTTTGGAGCTTTTGGGAGTGAAGAAATGGTCGTTGGTGACCAGCACTTCTGTGGCTGAGATTTGAACCACGGCATTAGGGGCCCTGAGGTATGGTGAGGAGAAGCTCTTGATGAACGTCGCGGAGTTTCCGAGACGCGAAAAATGGAATTGGTCGACTGTGCTCCCGGAAGTGCCATGATTGACTGCCAAAAGTGTGTTGGTAGATAGGTCCAGCGAGAGGCCTAGAGGATGGAAAGAGTAGTCCTTGGGAGTGTTGAGCAGACGGATGGTCTCCAGACTTGGTTGAGGGCGGGAGTAGTCGTAGAGGTAGAGATGGCCATTTTTGGGTGTGGTTCTGCCAAACACGCCCTAGAAACCTGATATGAACACAAGAACCAGGGGAAGTCTGATGGCTCGAGACTCACCATGACAGTGTTCCAAACATCTCTGCCCTCATCGCAGCCAAACACCACATATCCCACTTTCTCGTCGATGACCACATCTTCACAGTTTCTCAACTTGTCGGCATATCTGATTTCGTAACTGCCTTTTTCGGTCATCCAACCTCGAGGGGTTGAGAGCTTGGCAGGATGGTTGTTGGTTTCCAAGGTGTAGAGCAGAGACAGGCGGGAGTAGATGTGCGGGATACAGGCCGCAATCGCCAGCAAAAGCTACTTCGGTCAGGTCAAGTCTTCATTGCGACAGACAATTGAACATACAATGTTGAGTTTCAGACCCATATCGAGGAAAGCTGTTGTCAAGGACGAGGGTGTTGGGGGTCAAGGTCACGTCAAGTCATGAACAAACAGATGTTGGTGCTTTCGCAACGGCTTTTCCTGCTGAGCTCCACCAGACACACCACGTATCGCGTCAAGAAAAATAGATATCCAGATATTCGAACCAATTCGGACTATGTAGTCTTTTAGACGAGAAAAGCCTGACGACGAAGAGCATAGGATGAAGCTAGTATTTTGGGAAGCAGGACCCCGCTCAGAGCCGAGGCGCGTCCTTCATCCTTCCACTATCCACCACCAGCATCCATGTCAGCCATCCGACATCGAGCTTTATCGACGTCCAATGGATACAAGTTTCGCATGATGGCTCCTCCAAATGCGTATCCCTACCTCGGTGCGGGACACACTCCGTGTGACAAAAGCCACCACTAGGCTGCGTGATCAGTCTACGCGAATCGGAATCAGTGGTCCATCAACCATGTTCATCCACGAGCATCATCGCTGTGACTATTTGTGCTGGATGTTGGTGCTTACTCACTGCCCAAAAACTCGGCTCGCGTTTAGGACTTGTCTTCGTCCTCTCCTCCATATTGTGTCTTCGCCCTTTCAGACTCCTTCGCCTGACCAAATCGCCTCATCTCCATCATCACGATACGATGACGCCGACCTCGAGCGATCTATTCGAACTCCAAGTCCTGTTGTCACAGAAATCCATTGGCTCTCATGCTCGAGCTCACGGTATGGACTTGGCCATTGTGGTTCTCAGACAGAAGCCGTCTCCATTCCGCTGAACGAGTGATTCGGACAACAACTTATCCAATCCTCGTTGAGGCTCATGCGGCGAATGATTAATGGATACCGTCGAAGACTCATAATGCGGGAACTTCATTGTTTTTTCGAGTTCGACGATCCCTTCGACGTCGGCTTCCGCTCGCAGGGAATGTCCTGTTCTTTGTATGCCGCATCCCGCCTCCGGACTGCGCCTGCGACTTGTAACGAAAGTTTTTGACCGCACCCAGCTCGATCATCTGGCTTCTTGCTGTATCACGCACGCCACTTAGTATTCGCATACAACCAGCATCGACAAGGTTGAGATGACAGACACTGACGATATGGATACATCCAATCCTGTATCTGACCGGCACCGCCAGTTTTATGTTCCAGATCCCCCACAAAAACCTCACTTTATTAGAGAAAACCATTGGTCCAAGTTTTCGTCCAAATTGTCTGCGAAGCTCAATAGCAGCAAGACTGGATTTGATGTCGACCTTTTTGATCCCTCAGATATCACAGCGTGCAGACTCGGACCTCCTAGTCATGCCCCAGACTATCATGTCTTTCTCGAAAAGTATGGTCTACAGTGCATGGAAGCTGCCGGATTCATCAACTACAAAGATACAGGAATTGGCGACAAAATTAAAGGACGTAAGGTCTTTGGAAACCCCTCTCAAGACCCCGACATTCAGACCTTTGCTGGCATCCATACTTCACGCCGAGCACCAATATCCCTCGTGTCATCAAGATTCCGTACTTACTTTTTTCTGGCTGCAATCATCATCCACGAACTTGCTCACGCTTTCTCCTTCGCATACTACGGCTGCTCGGACCCGGACATTTATCAATACCAAGACCCCTGGCTCCCTGGAAACAGGTGTAATGAACAAGGCTTGGCCCTGGAAAACTACGTGTTCGGTGGACTCATAAGGCCCATTGACATATATATCCCACCCGTGAGCCAGATGCGGCGCCTACTGCAAGACGCTGCCGCGCCCTTTGGACTCTACACAACTCGGCAGTGGGATGTGTGGATGTCAAACGGTGAACCTTAGTGTCATGTCATGGACGAGGATCGGCAAACCGCCGCAGACACACCACCGAACCGGGTGTACGCGGTACCTCAAAAGTGGACACGATGGATCTTTTCCAACGATCTGTGAACCGATCAGGTACTACGATATGGGCTCCAGGCAATCAAAGTACCCAAGATACAAAAGTGGGAGATTCTAAACCGTTATGAGGGTATTGGACGGCACGGGAGGGGAGAAGAAAGATGGAGCAGTACACAGAATCAAGTGAAACCCACCAACCTGGGACGAGTTCTACGACGAAGACGATGACGAGTACTTTGACATCCTTGACGATGAAGAAGAGTAATAGACAAGGAAAAAGCCAGAGTAACAAGCTGTTCCCAAGCAGGAATGGGAGGACAGTCCAAACGCTTACGAGTTAGTCCTTCGATTATTGTCTCGCGTTGTGGTCTTTTGTGCCTTGTGGGTCTTGTTTGCAATCCAATACTCGGAGCACCCGCTTCCTTTGGCTGCCTTATGCTTTCACCTCATTTCTCCAGTCTGATGAAATGGTCTATGTGCATTGACATGATGTATCATTGATGTGATCTCGAAGAAGCAGGAAGTCTATAGGGAGTTGAGAGACTTCTTTGTGAATTTTTAACGTTTGACAGGACATCAAAGGTTCCAGATTCTCGTGTCGCTCGAGATCCTGACTTTACTTGATTGCAGATCTAAGATTGGACTTGTTGTAGCCGATGGAAATGGGTCATCTGGACTCGTAGCTCTTGGACGTGTGTATTTATGCTGTGTCTTTAGGTGTATGATCGTGTCAGCCAGAATTTTTGGTGAAATCATGAGTTCAGAGTTGATGGCAAGCTTGGTCTTTCAGATCTTTGATTAATTTGCCGATTTCTCAACCTCTTGATCGTGACCTTGATCTGGATATAGGACTCCTCCTTCGGTCTGGCAGTTCACGGCTGTGGCTTCTCCTTCTCTCGTCGCGATCACGACTGTGACTCCTCCGTCTTTCGTAGCTTCGACTCCTGGATCGTCTGTCGTAACTTCTGCTCCTGCTTCTTCTCCTTTCATAGCTTCGACTCCGGCTTCTGCTGTCATAGCTCCTGCTCCTCGATCTCGAATCGCCGTTTCTGACCTCTTCAACCTCGCCATCACTTCCATCCCTCATGTCCTCGTCTTCTGCATCCAGCTCGTCGATCTCGTCTCCCAGCGGACTCACGCGTGGTTCTAGCACGTCGAGGTCCTCTAGTTGTGTACGACTCGGCATCTTCCACAGCGAAGTCGCGCAGACACGGTCTTTTGTGAGCAAGTCGTCAATGAACTGATCAACGTAGCTCAAAGCGTATGCATCTCTCGTCCTCCTCTTCAACTTTCTGTAATCACTCAGATATACCTCCAAGGTCTCGTAAATATCCTTTGGCTCCCAGGTCAAGCGGATATAGAATGCGGCCAGCGCTCTCAGATACTTGAAATCCTCTTGCTGCAGATAGTGCAATATGATTTCTTTTTCGGGGGTGAGTTGAAGGAGTTTGAAGGCGAGACAGAGGAAGGGCGTGGGCTTTTGACCAATGCCGTAGGTGCCGCCGATGAAGCCGAGATCGACTGCGCGGTCGCAGAGGGTGGCGGCATTCAGACCGAAACATTGTTCTTTCCAGTAGTACGAGTCGATGATGCGATCGCGGACGGCTTTTTCGAAGAGGAGCAGGGGGTTTTGGCCGCGGATGAGGGTGCCTGTGTAGCCGCGGTCGTCGAGCATGCGCGTGGCGTCTGCTTGGTGCGCCATGCTGAGTGCGTGTGGTGGTATGGAAGCAAGGAGGATTGATGGCGCAAAAGGTCGATGAAAGTTGAAGGTGGGAAGAGTGACGGAGTTATGCCAGGGTTGCACATGTGGTGCATAAAAAGTGTGGAGCTTGCGAGTTGCTGTGGGGATGTCTGCTTATCAACAATGATGCAGCCATGCGATAAAGAGAAACCACGGCCGTTGATTCAAGAGTATAGCAAGAGTTTAGTATGGGGAAGCTTTTGCTGACGAGTGGCCAAGTCCAGGTGCTGCTCTCATCGACTTTTGGTATGTCTGTTCACGTCTTTGCTAAATTCATCAACTAACATGGCTCGCAGTGGCCGCCATCACCTTCTTCCTTTTCCTCGCTGGCTACACAATCCAACAACGTTCCATCGCCGACCTCCAATCTCAACTCAAACCACGCATTCCGATCAACCCTTTATCCCAAAACACTCAACAGCCATTATCAGGACCACAACACCCCTCTCGTCTTTTTAACACCGAGCAAAATGCCATCATCTCCGAGCACACAGCTTCCCAACAACCACCACAAGTAGACTGGCAAACCCTCGCACACGTCCAGATAGTCACCGACCATCATGACGTCTGCAGCACAATCATGTTTTTCGGCGACCTCGCCCGTCTAAAGTCTCCAGCCCGTCGTATCCTTCTCTTCCCACAAGCCTGGGCAATGGAGAAGCAGGCTGCCAAACACGACTTGATAGACCCCTACATGGACATTACACGCCGTCTGCTGCGTCGAGCTGCTCGCCGCTACAATGTCGAGTTGCGACCGCTTGCTTCTTCTGCTGCTTTGCATGACGCCTCGCTCGCCAGTCTCTGGGCCTTGACAGATCTGCAAAGAGTCATGTTGTTGCAGACGCCGGGCTTAGTTCAAGATGCGGAAGCCTTGGATGCTATTCTGGCCTACACGCAACCTGCACCCTTGACGTTGTTGAACCAAGACACAGACTCGAGCCTCGCCGCCCAAGACCTGCTTCTCGCAACCCCGTCCAGAGAAACGCACAGAATCCTCTCCACAAACCCTTTCCAGAACATCACCTCCATCACTTCTGCTTTACACCCTACCTATCTTTCCTCTTCGGTGATTGCCAGTATCGGGGGTTTACACGATGCCGTTTCTCCCAACAAAACCGCCTTCCTCGAAACACCGTATATTCGCTTCAATGACCCCAAACTCCCTGGTCCCGAGTGGGAAGTTGACTATGCCCGAGTTGTGCAAGCACGTCCCAAGGATAAAGACGCAGATTGGCTGTGGACCAAAATGTATGGTGAGTTTGCGGGCAGGAGGTACGATATTTGTGGTTTGGGCTTGGAAGTTTGGAGGGATTGATGATTTGATGATGATGATGATGCGATGACTGAGGGGTTTGTGCATGTTGGACTAGATCTATAGAGCCTTATGACAGATGTGCACTTTTGCTTGTGGACGTCCCATGGTATCATTGCATGTTTTTTGCCAACTGCTTGAATCCATCTCATCCTCACATCACACATGATGAGTAGATGTGGCATTATTTTGCCATGTGTTTGAGATATCTGGGGGAGTGCTCGCAGCGAACTACTTGCATACATTGGAGGTCTCGTCTTAAGATATCAGGAACAACTTTTATCACATCGGTGCAGAAAGCAAAGAAACCTCGAACGGTGCATACGATGCAAAGAGTCTGCGGTATTATAATGTACAATCAACGCACAAAGACAAGATTAAATCTGTAATCCACGTGGAAAAGAAACAAACAAAGCTTCAACTCAACGACCGGCTGTCCCGCAGCACGATCCATTGGCCACTGCTCCTTTGTCAAACCCAATATTCCTTCACAGCTTCTTCGCAGCAAACCCCAATTGCGGTCTAGCAGCCATCTGCGAAAACACCACAAACTGACTTTTGAGGAAAACATCTCCCAAGATGCTGAATCCAATGCCAGTGTCAGGTTGCATGCCTCCAAAGCAAAGATTATTTCCCAATGCCGCGTAATTCATGTATGAGCCTGGAACCGTGAAGGGCTTGCCCCCGATGATCGCACTCCAGGTTGGCAGCTTTGCGTTGCAAGCAAAGACCCAGCCGCCCTGGTAGTCACTGTACATGGCGCCCTTGACTTGCTTGTAGTATGCGCTGACCACGTCAGATGGCAAGAGTAATAGACTTGTGCCCGTGTCGGCTACACAGCTGTACGTCTTGCTGACCTTTGCACCACTGCCAATGGCATACCCGCCAGCCGAAAACTGCCAGAAGCCGCTGTTGGCGTCGGTGTTGACGTACGTGATGCTGCCCGTATACTTTGCAGTGTCGATGTAGCCAAAGTCGTAGCTACCGGGAGCGCCCTTCTTCAGATCTGCAGTGAAGACCGGTTTACCGAGCTGGGATCTTATGGTGTCGAAGAAGTTGTTTTGTTGATATGGCTGCACGGTGTTGACGGTGCTAAAGGCCAAGCCGAGAATGCCGTCGCTGTCGAGATCTGATATCATGCCGGACGAGACCGATGTTGCTGCTTCGACGGCTTGTGATGTTGCCGTGGCACTTCCGACGACAACCTTGTCGGCAAAGACTTTGCCGCTCGCTCCTGACCCATCCCCGTACTCGATGTCCCAAGTGTAGCCAGACATCAGGTTCGCATTGTTTGAGTTGTAGTAGGCATGGCCAGATCGTTGTGCCGAAGGCTGGAGATTCGAGTATACCCAAAGATCCGCACTGCCAGTGTCAAAGTTGAGATTCAGAGTCTTGCCGCCCACAGTGACCGGGCAGAGGTACTCGACATCGCCAGGTTCTGGTGTTGATGCGACTGTTGCTATCGTTGCTGATGCTGCTGCTTTTCTGACGGCACTTGGGGCAGACGCCCCGACCTTTGCGTACTTTGCGTAAGCATACAACAGTTTCTGAGCAGGAGGTTTGTTGGTCGAGTTGTTGTTGAGAATCTGCTCGAGGGTAAAGACGGCCTTTCCTTTGACGTCTGCGGCTGTCAATGGTTGCGCATGACACAAGCTGTATATTGCTGTCGTAGAAGCCAGGATCTGGAAAAGATGCATCATAGAGAGATTTCACCACAACTTCACACTCAGGTGAGAATTGAGTGAGGTGCAGAGAGACTCAAGCATGGCATTGATTTCGACTTATGTTCTTGATACAGCCAAAAAGACGTTGTATTTCCAGCCAACATGGCCGTTGAGAATGTTTGGGGCGCCACGCGGTTTGATTCACTCTGTCGAAACAGTTTTGTTGGATTTGCAATCCAGAGTTTCGTCGACCAGCTGGAAAACGATTCGCCTTCAAATGGTTCATCTGCGTGCGTATGTTCTGTTTGAGACATCAATCGATATGTACGACGACACGATGTACGACTAGAAGCTGTGTATTGCTCGAAGGCCTCATCGCACGTGAAAGAAATTGATCTGGATCATTAGCCCAGATAATCACTGTCTTCAGTCACCAATATCAGAGGTATACAGTACTTTGTCATTCTGCTAGGATGTCATGCAGTATAACATGTATTGAACCTTGAGGCCAGTCGTGGCCATGGCCGTTGTGCACGCTTCGGTTCAGGTCTAACGCTCGCCCGAAGTGCCGTGTACAGTCATGTATCGAGTTGTGCCACAAATCATCATGTCGGACTTTGTGCTGAGAATACCTGTAAGCTGAGGATACAATTCTCGCTCAAGATGATATTGATAGTCGAGGTGTCCTTTGTTGAAACGGTTCGAGCTGATGGAGTCGGGTCTTGGTCGGGACGAAAGTGGTCAAAGCTTGATTTGATTACGCGGGCCAAGCGATAATTGCGGCCCCTAAAACCCCCCTAATGCCCACCCCACCTTCCCCCTCGGGCGGCCCTGTACAGTACAGCACCTCCTCATCATCAGAGAGAATGCCCTCTCTGCTGTATACAATCTTTGCCACTACACTTTACCATGTAATTGAATGCGTTTACGATGCTGTACCTCGATCTCTGAGCTGCTCCAATAGAGCCCAGAACGTCGTGCCCGAGAAGGATTGTGTTCGGCATGCACACCACGGCGCTTGCATGCATGCGCAATCAATAATGGATCAGATATACAAGGATCAGACCACAGCACGATGGATATGCTTCAGTACACAGTCAGACCTCGTCAAACTAGACTCGCGGTAAGGATCCGAGACGTCTGTACAAGGTAAAAGATCCCACCATGTTCTTGTCGGACGCGACGCCAAAGAGGGGTTCGAGGCCTGGGCTGCACCATCCAGCTCCAACAGATCGGCAGCTCCTCACGAGCTGACTGTGTACACTCAAGGTCGTGACGACTGGATGTAGATGATAGTAACCAAGCCGCCAATCCTTCTGATCTTGTGGCCAAGCATGAGCTGCCTCGAGCTCTGCTTTGAGTAAGTATAAAATTGCCTTACTCCCCACACTTTGCAGATTGTATACGGACAACCAACATGGCAGATACTACCAGCTCCGAAAGTCATAGTGAAGGGTTTGTTTGGTATCGACAATGCTCCCAATCCTCTTCCAGCACTTTCCGCCTGTGCTAGGGGCTTCACATCTGAATCCTACGACTTCATTATCATCGGCGGAGGAACGGCTGGCCTTGCTGTAGCTGCACGTTTGACTGAAGATCCAAATGTTGTCGTTGGAGTTCTTGAGATTGGAAAGTCAAGACTTGATGATCCCCTGGTAGACACTCCTGCTACGTTCCCACAGATGTTGGGTGATCCAGAGTATGATCATTGTTTCAAGTCTGTACCGCAGGTGGGTGCGACGTGCAGCCCAACATGACTGCCGCTGACAAGAGAATTAGGAAGGTAATCGTGGTATCGTCCATCACTTGAGCAGAGGAAAAGCCCTTGGAGGCTCGAGCGCCATCAACTACATGTTGTCAGTACTTTCCATATGACCTCACTGTTATTTAGTTGCCTAACCTGATTTTTCTAGATATGTTCGAGGTTCTGATGCCGACTATGATGACTGGGCAACACTCGTGGGAGATCCTGCGTGGTCCTCCAAAAGTCTCAAACCATACATGCGCAAGCACGAGACACTTGAACAGATCGATAAATCGATCCTGGATCAGACCGACTATCCTCATGTTGGTGAGCATCACGGTACAGATGGCCCAGTCCACACATCATTCAACGACAGTACGTTCCCAATTTGCGATGTCACAATCAAAGCCATGGATGAAGTGGCCGGTCTTTCCAAGAAGCCAACAGATCCTTGGAGCGGTGATCATATTGGCTTCTTCAACACGCTCGGTGCCGTAGCTCGGTCCGGACCACACAAGGGAAAGAGAAGTTATGCTGCTCGTGGCTACTTCCAAGCAAATGCCTGTCGACCAAATCTGAAAGTGCTTTGTGAAGCACAGGTGAACAAGATCATCCTGGAGAACGGTATTGCCACAGGAGTAGAATTTATCTATGATGGCATGCATGAGACCGTCCATGCCAAGAAAGAGGTCATTCTGTGTGGCGGCGTGATCAACTCGCCACAGATCTTGGAACTCTCTGGCATCGGCGACCCTGCAGTCCTCGAAAAAGTCGGCATTGAGTGCAAGGTCAAACTCCCCGATGTTGGCGAGAATCTTCAAGATCATGCCGTTGGTGTCCTTGGCCTGGATCTCAAGCCTGGCAACATGACCTTGGATATCTTGGGCGATCCAGACGTGATGGAAGGAGCCATGAAGGCCTATATGGAACATCAAAAAGGCCCATTGACTTCCATAGCCAGCACTCAAGGTTTCCTTCCATACAAATCTCACGTCTCTGCTGAGGAACTTGAGAGCACTGTCAAGAGCATTCTTGAGCTCCAGAACAAACCAGACACCACGCCTTTCTACAAAAGACAGCTGGACCAAGTTATCGCACACCTCGAAAGCGACAAGTCAGCAAATCTCCAGTACATCATGATCCCCGCCGGGGCAGATTACGAAAATGGAATCACCACGCAGAAGATCTGGCCTCCACCGGACAACACCCGCGCTCACCGTATGGTCATAGCACCCTGTCTGCAGTATCCCGTTTCTCGGGGTTCATGCCACATCAAGAGTTCTGGTGAGTTGCTCCAACTAAGTATTGCGTTAAAAGATAATTTCATAGCTGATTACATGCACAACAGATCCATCAACACACCCAAGCATCGACCCCGGATACCTAAAACACCCCGCCGACGTCGCAGTCCTAGCAGCCGGTCTTCATTTCGTCCACAAGACAACAAAAACCCAGCATCTCGCCCCCCTAATTCAAGAACGCTCTTACCCACCCTTGTCCAGAAACCTCGACAACGCTTCCGACCGCGAAGAAGCAGTCAAAGATTGGGTCATGGGAGAGTATCATCTCGTGGGCACTTGCGCAATGGGACAGGTCGTGGACAGCAGACTTCGTGTCAAGGGTGTCCATGGACTGAGAGTGGTGGATGCAAGTGTGTTTCCTAATCATGTCAGCGGTAATATTTGCAGTAGTGTGTACACTGTGGCGGAGAAGGCTGCTGATCTGATCAAGGAGGACTGGGCAACTGTGGAGGTAGAGGCTGGCCTGGCGAAACTCTGAGAATTAATTTTTTATTTTTTTCCGGCGAAAGTCATCTCGTATGGGATTTGTAGTTTGTCCACAGCCAAGTTTGGTAACCATGAAAATGGATAGTCCCATGTTTCACTAACTACATGACTGCTTCGAGCACACGGAAGATACGATGCAGATATAGCCTTCTGCTCAACAGTGAACGTGTTCTCCACAGAAGCAGCAATACTTATGTCACGTCTCCGCAACATCTAGACCACAACCAAGAAGAGGCGATTACAAAACACATTTTAAAAATCAATTTACTTTTACACTACAAAACAAAAACAACCATATCCAAACCTTCCCATCCCAAACTCCCGAATCCGAAAAAAAGAATCACTTTTTAAAACAATCTATCCCTGCGTCTCCACGACTTCAGCAAACCACTGTCTCAACGCACCCGCAAGCACACCAGGCAACTCCCTAACATCCCTAACCACCAAGTAATAGCCGAATGGGAACGAGTCAAGATACTTGACAGTCCTCACACTCATCTCCCCAGTACTAGGATCCTTGACGAATTCCGCAGTCTGCAAGTCCAAGATACTCGAATTCTTCTTCTTGTTTTGGGGAGCTGGAGTAACAGCAGAGGTACTGTCAGAGCCCGCAGTGTTGGCGGATGGTGTGCCGGTGCCAGAAACAGAGGGTGCAGTGGCAGTGGCATCGACAATGACAAACACCATCATGATGCGTTCTTCATGTGCTTGACGAACCAGCGAGCGAATCCCCGCGTGATCCTCACAGACACCGTCAGAAACAATCAACTGCAGTTGCCACAACTCGGAGCTTGCGCCTTGAGCTCTGACTCTGGCAGCTCTGAACAGATCCAACGACTTTTGCACCAAAGTCTTGACGTTTGTTCTCGTTTGCTCAAAGTTGAAGCCTCGGATGACGTTTGCGCCTGCTTCGGCGGTGAATGGCGTTTCAAAGGGCAGTTTGACGCTGACGTCTTCTCCGAACCCGAGAATGCACAGTTCGCCGGCTTCGAGGATGGATAGGGCGCGTGCGAGCAGGGCCATGGTGTCAAAGGCGAGAGTTTGGGCGCCGCCTTCAGACATGGATTGCGAGTCGTCGATGGCGAGCATGATCTGGTATTGGCGTTTGGATGGCACAGAGCGGCGCATCCAGATCTTGTCGCGGCGATACGAGGAAGCAATGTAAGGAATAATGCGCTTGATGTTCAGGCGTTTGCCGGTGCGGTAGTCACCACGCATCTTTGTGGCATGGGTGGGCGTGAGAAGCAGACGAAGGTGTTCGGCGAGGAGTAAAGAGAGGTTACGAGTCGAAGACTCGTGGGTGTTGTACAATGCTCTTGCGTCGTCGAGAGACAAGGTAGGCAGATCGGCCATGGAGGAGATGTGGGCAGACTCGAGTTGGTGGTCGACTTCTTCGATCGAGTCATCGTTGTCTTCTTGAGCTTCAGGGCCATCTGGGTCAAGAGTATCCTCGCGAGATTGAGCTTCGCCAACAAAGGCGTTGGGGATGTTGTCGGCGCCACCCTCAGGGTTTTGCTTGTCGTCTTCCTCGCGGTCACCCATCTCAACATCTTCGTCTGGACGGTAGGCTTCACCCTCTTCCTCATCTTCAGGCATGAAGTCTTCTCTTTGCTCCTTGTCGTTGGTTGAGACACCAGCCTCTTCATCGATGGCCTTGGCTTGATCTTCATTGGCAGCACCAAGAGCCTGAGCATCAGACTCCTCAGCTTCGTTCTGCAAGTGTTCAAATTCAGCATCGTTCATGTCGACATCGGTAGGAGGCTGTTCTTTGCGTTCCTCCTTGTCGGCCGGGGCATCTTGGATCTGCTTCTGCTGCTTGTACCACTTCTCGAGTGCATCGCCAATCTTCTTGTAAGGCATAGACTCTTGCTTGTCTTCTGTCTTTTCCTCGTTCGCGGCGGCGGCAGAGTTCTCGGCAACACCTCGTTCACCTTCAGCACCTGCTTGTTGTTGCTGTTCTTGTTGAGCACCTTGCTCGCCAGACTCGCGCTGAGCAGCACCTGCATCATTATCCTTGTTGTCGTCTTGAGGTTGTTGATCGTCGAGACCAGCACCTTGGGCTTCGCTGGGTGCAATCTCATCAGCGGCATTGGTGTCGTCCTTGCGGTTGTCTTGAAGCATGTCCTGATCTTCTGGAGCTTCTTCTTCCTCTTCAGGCTTCTCGGCATCTTCACCGACTTCGTTGGTCTTGTCTTGACCATCCTCATCGGCATTCTCATCGGCTTCGTCTTGTTGAGCGTCGAGGTCGGCAGGGATCTCATCTTCGGGCGAGACGTCTTCCTCCTTGCTCGGGTCGTCAATCTCGCCTTCTTGTTCGCCTTCAGGCTGAGGCAGGTCCTCGTCCATGGGGTCAATGTCACCCATGTCTTCCATACCCGACTCATCGCCATCTTCAGACTTGCCGTCCATGTCGATGTCGTCAGGCAGGTCAAGGTTATCCTGCTCTTGCAAGTGAGGGTCGGTCTTTTCGGTCTCATCAGGAGGACCGTTCTCAGTCTCATCAGCGCCTTGCTGCTCGCCTTCGTCCTCCTCTTCCTCGGCATCATCATCGTTCTCCTTCTTCTCCTTCTCATCCTTCTCTTCACCATCGGCGGCAGTCATCTCATTCTGATCCTCTGTGCCGGCATTGTTTTCACCTTCCTTGTCCTTGTTGTCTTCATCTTTACCGCCGTCATCCCACATCTTTTCGTCGACGGTAGAAGGACCAAGGTCATCGACATCGCCGACTTCATCTTCCATTTCATCTTCACCTTCATCTTCCTTGTCGCTTCCTTCTTCGTCGTCCTTTTCTTCAGCATCACCCATCTGGCCTTCCATTTCTTGGTCGCCCATGTCGACAGCGTCCTTTTCATCTTCAATTTCATCCTTGTCGTCGCGATCGTCCTTTTCTTGTGCGAGCTCACCAAGGTCCTCGTCATCTTCGATATCTTTGGAGATGTCTTCAGCACCTTCTCCGGAACCCAGACCAGTTCCGCCTTCGAGCTTGTCATCGCCCTTGTTCTGGTCGTTTGACTTTTCAGGAGGCGTACAGAAGCCCTCCTTCGACAGCTGAACAAAGATCTTTGCGAGACGGAAAGACATTTGACCAAGAGATGCATGAAGGTTCTCGAGACGAGAAGACAGGTACACTGCAAGATTGTTGTATTGAGCGATGAAAGGAACAAAGGAGTGCACAACAGCAGCAGCGACGTCAAGATTAGTGTCAAGCTGGGGCACCTGCAACATGAGCTCCTGCATGCGAGTCGTGACATGAGGAAGGCGCAAAGTCTTGGCAGCAAGAGACAAGTTCTGGCTCTCCTGAAGAAGCCAGTTGGGGTCTTCTGCAGACACAGGAAGCTGACCGAGCGGCTTCTCAAGGTCTTGAACAGAGCCAAGGATGGAGTCAACCAGATCACAGGCCGCTTGTCCAAACTCATCAATCTTGATAGATGCCTTGCGCGAGATCTTCTTTGACTTTGATGTGCTGCCAGTGGCGGATGCCCAGAGCTGAAGTTGTCTGAGGGTGGCTCCAAGGTAAGGATGCTGCTCAATGCGAACAGCGAGCTCAGTGTGCAGCTCTTCCATCGCAACCTTGCTCTCCTCAATGACCTTGGTATGCTGGTCACTGGTGAGTTCAGCAGGCAGTGTAGCTAGACCTTGCCATTGTGTCTTGAAGCTCTCGAATTTGACAGCCGATTGATTCAAACTCTTGACAACACTGTCGCAGTCGAGTCCACCGAGCTCGGCTTGAGAAGCAACAATGCGTGCAGCAGATTTGATCATGACAGGCAAGCAAGCAATAGCAGTAGCCACATCATAGCTCTGCTTCTTCTTGCCACTGAGTTCAAGCTTGCCATTACCCCAAAGACCTTCGGCTTGGTTGAGCAAAGTCTCCAGAGTCTTCTGACCCTCAGTAACAGATCCGAGGACATTCCTTTGCTGGATCAAGACCTGCAGCATACTTTCGCAGAGTGCCACAGATCGTGCAATCTCAGCACCTGTCAGATCGTCCGAATGCTCTCTGGCGGCTTCTCTGACTAGAGGCATGAGGTAGAGTAGACGATGCAGATAGTTCTCCGACAAATCCTTATCCATGATGGGAATGGCAGCCAAGACGGCTTGCAAAGAATCCTGTCTAGCCAACACGTCGCTTGTCATGTTGCTCTTGAAGCCCATGTTTCTGAGCTCCTTGAGGACATCGGCGAAGAGCTTGCGCTTGCGGTTCTTGAGATGCTTGACAGTCTCAGTGTTTTCCTCTGTCAAAGTCGTCGGCGTGGCTTTGCGAAGCTGGGCAGCGATCGACTCAGTGTCGGAGAGCCATGTGTTGATCTCAGATGCGCAATCAATGTGCTCAGACTTGATAGCACCCTTGGACTGCATGACTGTCAAGGTAGTGGCAGTGTTCTTAAAACGAGCAGGTCGTTCGTTCCACTTCGGAACCACTTTAGTGCACAGATCCGCTGCTTTGGGGTCGACAGGGACTTCAGTCTTGCGTAGTCCAGCAGCGGTGGGCGTCTCTGCAAAAGCAATGTCAGGTAATCCTGCTGAGACGATGCTCTGAGCGGGTTGTGCGAGCAGAGCTCTGAACTTGCGAACGATCCTGAACAGCTTGCGATGAGAGGCCTTGGCACTCTGTCTCAAAGCATCGATGTTCGTGTCCTTCCAACTAGCAAGTTGAATGATGTTCTTCATGTCCTTCTCAAGCTTCTGTCTGCCTGCATCAAGGGCTTGGTTGACCAAAGGCTCATAACGCGCCATGTAGGCAATAAAGTTGGTCAGAGCAGTGTGTGCAATGCTGAACGGAGGGAAAATCGCTGCACGAGTTTTGATGTACTCGCGGAAATTGGCCAACATTCTCAGACGAGCACTGAACTGACCGAGACCGGTGGACGTAAAGAAGCCATACAATGTCTTGATGAGTTCGGTGACGTGAGTCTTCATCTCAGTCTCGGTCTCGCCGATTGACAATGGCACGACGACGATGTTCTCGTAGGCAATGTAGAACCAGCTCTTGGCGTCGTCATTACACTTGATGGTCTCCATATCGAGCAATCTCGACCATGTGGACAGCTCAAGTTGTCTCCAGCTGACAATGAGACCTGTAATGCTGTCATAGAGTGCGGCTGCACTATACTCTCTGCTGGCAACGACTTGCCATTCGTGGACATAGGAATGTAGCTTCTCAACCTTGGTCATGATCTTGGCAACCGGGTCGGTATGGGCGAATTCGAGAAGCTCGTCACAAACACGCAAAACATCGCCAAGCGTAGCGTGTTCGGGCCACACCTGCTGAATATCTCTGAATCTAGCCTGCACCTTTCTAATCAGCGAGATGAGTTTGTCAGCTTCAGCGAGGTTTGCTTCAGTGTAGATGTTGTACAGATTCTTCTTGAAGCCAGAGCCATTCAGCATCTGGGTCTTTTCTTGAAGAATGAGAACAAGCAGAGGAGTGAGAACACCACTTGAGCCGTCGACACTCTCGATAGTCTGCTCGTAGGATTGCTTGCCAAGCAGCGATGCCGATTTTTTGACCAGAGCGAGGAGGTCATCCTCATTGGCGTCGCCCTTCTTGTAAATCTCAGCAAGCACAGTGGCAAGACCTGGAGCCAAGGCCTGCATCTTTTGAGGTGCGGCCGATTTGTTGTGAGTCTCAGGGTTTTCCTCAGTATCGTACTCAGGGAAGAGTTCTGCCAACTCAGCTTGATCTGCTTCTTCCTCTGCTTCTTCGTCACCACGATGAGTGTAAAGACTGTGGTCGGCGGCATTCTGCTGCTGGTTGTTCTGCAGCTCAATGTGCCATTGTTGATACATGGAGTCGAAGATATCAAAGACAGCGTCCCAGGTTGAAAGCTTGGTCTCTGGCATGATGCGACTCATGGTAGCGAAAGAAGACAAAGCATGCATCCTGACGTTGTTATGATGAGGTGCTTCCATGACAGCAGTGATAGCAGTAGCCTTCTGGACATATTCGGGCAGCGCACCAGTGAGGGGTGAGAAGTGCTTGATATCAACTGTGCTCTCCATCTTGACATCATCCTCGGGTACGAGATTTGCGAGGGCGAAGCCGACCTCGAGACAGTGTAGGAAGCCCATGACAGGTCCAGTAATATCTGCATAGGCACGGTAGCCATCACTGAGTCGTGCCTTGACCTGTCTCACGTTTTGACGCAAGACGGCATCCTTTGCAAAGCCTACAAGCATGTCCTCGGAAGCATTGTAGAGAGGGGCCAGTGCTCTTTGCAGAGCATTGAGTTCACCCTGCAGCTTGGTAATTTCTGAAACAGACGGTCTGGCAATGTCTTGAACGCTAGGTTCTTGGCCAAGATCAGCAGTTTCTTTCTTGACCAGAGAAGTACGAAGCGAAGAGTAGAGACCGGTTGCATCGGCGAAACGCTGCAAAGCTGCGAGCTTGGTCTGCAGATCGGCAAATGTCTTGCGGAAGATCTGTCTGTCAAGCATGGGGCGCAGAGCAGGGTCGGAAGGCTTGCTGGTGATGTACAGCGACATGCATCCAAGAGCAAATCTCAACCAAGCTCTGGAAGAAACAGCTGGATCTGTTGAACGGGCAGCAGAAACATCAACGAGGTAGACAATCAGAGGGTCAAGATAAAGCTTGCAAATGCTAGCGGCATCCTGTGCTGATGCCATTGTAGGAGCAGCAGCTACCTTGCCTGAGCGGAAAGCCTCAGAGGCCCAATCGATCCAAGGCTGCCAGTCAGCTTGTCTGATGTCTTTTGCACGAGAGACTTCACGCAAGGAGCGCAATAGCACGTCCGCCAAGACCGCAAGATGTCCATCCAAAACGTGGATGTAATTGGCTTCCAGATCGTGCGTGTTGCTTGTGATGATCTGGCTCATAATCTGAGCCTCCGTTCTGAGCAAGTCCAATTTGCTCAAGGGCACTTCATCAATGTGGTCGAGACCTGTAAGAACGTGCTGGTGAAGGTTAGTCTCCAAAGCTAGTGGTTTCTGATCATCGCTGTAGAAGCCCACGTGCTTGCCGAGTGGCTCAAAAATATCACCCTGCTGTGCAGAGATGAACTTGGTGGGTCTGTAAGCCAGGAAGTTGACACGCTGCAACTGTGCTTGCAACTGCTCGCTCAGCTTCTTGCCAGCAAACGCGCCAAAGATGCCATTTTGGGGGTATTGTGACATGTCCTTGCCGTACAGAAGATCGAACAACTGAGCGATGCCTTCGAACTGTTGTTTGAAGTGAGGCAAAACATGCGCAATCTCGGTCTCCTCGGTGCTGAATGCAGACATTGCTTCCTTGAGACTGGCAATAAGAGCAGGCGCCTCTTCAGAGCCATCCAGGACAACAGCCAGCGCCTTACCAAAAGCTTGCTGCAGTTGTAGAAGCTGATCGAGCGGAGCATCAAGTCTTCTGGCAAAGATGTCAAATCTGTCTGCCATGGCTTCCAATCCGATAATGTCTTGCAGTTGCTGGAAATTACGTGCAGTCTTTGGTCTCATGACTGTCCACAGAGCTGTCATCGAAGCGCCCTTGTTATCAGGCGAGAATGCTCGGTCCAGAGGCAGGACAAAGTACGAGCTGAAACGTTCAGCAGGCTGAGTACCTTCTTGAACGAAGCGAGCAGCGAACTCAATGCCATGAGTTTGCTCCAGACGAATACCAATCTCGATGTATGCCTTGAACACTGCCTCTTCAACATCAATGGAGTCTACCAAGACGAAGAATTCCCACCAATATCTTCTCCAAGGCTTGAAGGTGTCGACAGGGTGTTGTTCAACAAGCTGACCTTGCTGCTTTGCCACGACGGCGACATCAAGGAATCTCGACCAGACGTCAACGGCACCGCTCAGAAGCCCAAATACATTACTCGTGAAATGCTTTTGCTTTGGGCCTTGTCCGAGGGCAGACCGTTGTAGTCTTGTTTGCTCGCGCTTAGGTACGTCACGGTTTCTAACCTCCTCCAGTGCAATTTGCATAGAGCGAACGTCCCATTCCAGCTCGTAAAGGGCAGCGGCCCATTCGATCGGCTTGATGTTACAACGAGCAAGTGCTACATTGTTGAGAGGATGGAATGGCTCAATAGCAGAGTTTGCAGCTTCAGGCATGACCTGCTGGTTGACGCCTTGATGAGAATGCAGAGTCTTGAACTTGAACTGGACATTTTTGCTGCTGTCAAGCACGTTGTTTGGTGCTTGGTAGAGTCCAGCTCCGAGTCCAGTCATAAACTGGGGGAGTATGGGAGTGTCTTGATATGACAAGCTTTCCATAACAGTGCGTGCAATGTGAGGAGTCAATGCACTCTCAGTAGCAATGTTCTCAAGAACCTCCGTGTTGCGCAATCTGTGAAGACTAGACTCGGACGAGAACTCTAAACTTGATGAATGTTCAGAGTTTGAAGCTGGAGACAGCAGGAACAGCTCGACAGCTCTGTTGCGCAATGCTCTGGACAGCTCACCGAATCTAGGGTCCATGGTGAAGAAGATCCTGAAATTGGGATGAGGGACAATGACGCGAGCTTGGCCAGAGGCATCAGTGTTCTCGTTGATTATGAGTGTGCCGTTGGGTTCGAGTAATGAGTTGAGTCTGTCCAGAACGGCAGGACTGCAAAGGTTGGCGTTGTCCAATACTAGCCACTCTCCACGTTCCAATGCCTGAACAAGCATACCATCCATCCACTCGAATTGAGCTCGGCTGATGGCAGTTGGCTTGGAGATCAGAGCATTGACTTGCTCAAGCAGAGATTCGGCCTCGGGGACATCGATCATGAAAGTGCTTGACGAGAGAGATCCAGATGACTGAGCAACAGAGATGAAGTTCTGGAGCAAATGAGCAATCTCAAGAGTTACCTCATTACGGCCAGTGGTAATAAGACTTGTGTCTGCCTTGGATGCCAGTTGGCGAAGACGGTGTAGTGCCTCAAGCGCAGACTTGTTCGCATCCAGAGTCAAACAACGGACTGTTTGCAATGCGGCAAAGGTGCGAAGCTTCTCCAAGAAATTGTGAATAGCGCGCTGAGGTTCCGACTGTTCGTAACCACCAACCAGATCCATGGAGTCGACGTCAGCATTCATAGAGAATGTAACCATGTCGACACCAAGTACTGCTGCAAGCTTCTCCAGAATGGCAGTCTTTCCCGAGCCAGAAGGTCCAACAAGCAGGACTGGCCACCTCTTCTGCACGGCAATCATGACAGATTCCAAGACGCGAAGGTGGGGCTTGAAGTCAAAGTATTGATGGTCAGCACCTACCCTCGCCAAGTAAGCGTTTCTCTGAAGCATTCCCAAGCCGACCTGGAAGTGCTTGGGCCCAATGTTGTGGAACATGCTGTGAGTAATCGGAACTTCTGGAAGAATGCTTTGGAAGAGTTGCGTCACCAGAGCTCTGTCCATAGGAGTACGGAAACGCTGCGAGATGATGGTAGAGAAAAAGTCATCTACCTCACCGCCCTTCAACAAGCCTTGTTCAGCGGTGATCAGGTTCAACCAACGCAATGTGTCACGCAAGTTGAACTCCCAAGGTCCACCAAGCGAGCCGATCCTTCTGCGCTGAGTCTCGATATCCAGCTGGTCGATGAAAGACACAATAGGAGCGATCTTGTCTGCCTCGTACTTGGTAAACGACTTTTGACAGATGAGAACAAGATCCTCAGGGCTGAAGACATCTGCGTACACAACAGTAAAACGATTGACAAACGAGGCTGGCAGACCCTTACGGCCACCGCCTTGGTGATGGGGGTTCTGTGCAGCGAATAGTCTAAAGTCTGGATGGCGGCGGAATGTTTGATCCAGCTCAGAGATGTAGACCTCACCTCTGTGGTCAAGACAAGCGTTCAAACCTTCCAGTACAGATTGAGAGGCGAGGTTCATCTCGTCAAGCAACACCCACTCGCCATTCTTCATAGCTCGCAAGAATGGTGCATCACGCCAGGCAAATGTACCGGCTTCAGCACCTTCGACAGGGACATCAGAACCAAACAGGTCCATCAAATCAGTCTGCTCTGACAAGTTGATACGTGTCAAGGACATGCCAATCGCTTGTGCTAATGCAGTCACCAGAGTTGTCTTTCCTACACCAGGATTACCTTCCAGAAGAACAGGCTTGGTCAGTTGCAGAGCACGAATGACACGCATGGCGTTGGATCTGGTTGTCGGTGCTAGGAAGGTGAAACCGGGCTCATTGCCCTTGGTGATGACCGGGATGGAGAAGGCGCCAAGTTCCAAGACCTCATCTGTGACTTCTACGTGGATTGGCGAGTTGTATACTGCAGATGCATCGGCCTTGATGAGCTTGCTCAATTCATCGAGACATTGCTTTCTTTCGTAGTTGACAGTGCCAGGGTTGATTGCGAGAAGTGCAGCGGGATTTGCACCGAGAGTATCGATGTAGACCATAGAAGCACCATGAATGATGGAGAAAACAGGGTCGCGGTGTGGCTGGCGATTGACAAACTCCACCCAAGCAAGAGTATCACGAATGGAGATAGAAGATGCAGCAGAAGTATTGTATCGCTGGTTGAACCATTGAGCAAACTCAACGAGAACATCTGCATATGGTGCTGCATGGTCCTTGAGCTTAGAGCGAATGATTTGTAGCACGTCTTCAATGTCGGACAGTGCAGGCACCCAAATCTCGGTGAAGCGGTTACGCAGAGCCGGTGACAGTTCTCTCTTGCCGTAGTCACCACCAGGGTTCATGGTAGCGAAGAACTGGAAACCAGGTTGCGCTTTGACGAAAGAGTCGAGTGATCCCTTTTCGGCAAGAAGCATTTCTCTTGAAGGTTCGAGAACGCTGTTCAGACGCTCAAGGACCGAGTCATCTGCGAGTGAGATCTCATCGAGCAGGAAGTACTGGCCGGTCTTCATTGCATGGACAAGAGATCCATCGGCCCATTCGAAAAGCGCCTTCAGTCGTGGACGGTTGGCATCGATGGCTTGGTAAATCTGGGCAGTGTAGGGGTCGCTCAGGTCTGCATTTGCCTTGACCTTGTCATAGATGACGAGCAGCTCATCGAGGTTGGCTATAGGCGCGGCTTCCTGGATCTCGGTATGAGGAAGCGACACAAGCATCTCACGGACCTGCTGCTCGATCGCCGCTCTGTTTCTCAAGGGTCTTTGAGCACCAATCAAGTCACCAGTCTCAGTGTTCTGGTGTGCGTTGACGATGTGCAACTCCTTTTGAATCGCATCCGCAAGCATTTGAACAACAGTAGTTTTACCGCAACCAGTCTCACCAACCAGCAGGACTGGTTCGTTGTTCTGAAGAGCAGTTGCAACCAGGACGTAGAGTCTGCGCATGGCATTCGTCCAGACCACACCCTTCGAGCCAGCCTGGGTGAGGTAAGACTGCAGCAATGGTGACTGAACGCCGTAGAGCATACTAGTGTCAATCGATACCTTGGGACCTTTCTGACCAAGGACTTTCTCAATGACCTTCTTCACGGCATCGCGCTCCTCGGGCTTACGAACTCTTTCAGCAAGAAGTAGGAAGCCATTGACAGCAAGCTCGTCGATCGTGTCCGCCTTTCTCAGTGCCCATCTGAAAAGATCACGAAGAGTTGCGAACGACTTTTGTTCGAACAAGCGGTTTTCCTGGCGCAATACTGAGAGCTCTCTGTAGACACTAACAATTCGCTTGCACCATGTGTCAGGAATCTGAGTACGGCGTTGAAGAATGGTGTGCAACTCCTCGACTGGGATATCGTCGAAGTGGAGCTCAAGGAAACGGTTGCGGAAAGCACGAGAAAGAACTTTGCGACCACCGTACAATCCAGCAGGGTTCTGTGTAGCAAAAAGCATGAAGTTCTCGTGAGGACGCACAGTCTCTTGGGTCTCGGGGATGAGCAGCTCTCTGTTGTCATCGAGAAGTCTGTTCAATGCTTCAAGGACATCAGTAGGTGCCAAGTTCAACTCGTCGAGCACGATCCAATGACCCTCTCTTAGAGCCTTTACCAAGACACCTTCCTGGAACTGCAGACGGCCGTCTGAACCAGAGACATATGTACCCAAGTACTCTTGCAAGTCGGTGTGTTCGTGATTGTTGATTCTGACAAACTTGTTCCCAGATTTGTTAGCCAGGTACTCAATCATACTGGTCTTTCCAGCAGAGGTGGGACCCTGAATCAAGACAGGGAAGCGGCGAGTAAAGGAAGCACGAATGAGGTTATCGAGGTTGCGACGGATGAAAGGCGTGATGATGTAGTGAGGCTGATCGTGTACTGTAAAGTTGCCTTGTCTGAGCCAATAAGCTCCGTCCTTGACATAAGTGTGTCCATCTTGAGGCTGACGGAAGGGCTTCTTCAGCTCGGCTGCAGCATTTGCGAGCTTTCCGAACATGTGCTGGTGAATGAGTGGTAACAGGCGAGCTTCCGATTCCTTGTCGAGCAATGTCAAGAAACTCATCTGAATGCCCTCTGCAACAGCTCGTCGAATCGAGCAGAGCGGCGAGACATCCTTTGCATAGATCAGAGCACGTGTCAGTGTTCTCAAACTGAAATGCGGCTTCTGGCCAGCACCATCGACAAGCAAATTCTCTTCGTTTAGCTTTTGCGTCGCTTGGTGTAGCTTGGCCACATCTGAAGCAATAGATCTGTCCAGCACTGCCTCCTGACCAAGGTAAGCCTGAACAATGTTTCGCAAACTTTGGTAGTCACGGTCCGGACTCTCCACGTAGAGCTCAGTAAATCTCGAACGGATACCGAGAGGCAAGTCTTTCTTACCCACGTCGGTCGCAGGGTTCATAGCAGCAAAGACACGGAATTGAGGATGAGCTTTGATGACCTCGACGCTGCCAGCCTCACTCAGCATAAGAGAGGGTGAGCTGACGTCGAACAAATCAGCAAGTGCTTCTAATGTATCCGGTGAAGCAAGATTGATCTCATCAAGAAGAACCCAGTCACCGTTTCTGACGGCCTTGACAATGTTTCCTTCGACAAAAGCAAAGGCGAACGCCTCCTGACCAGCAGAGAGACGCTTCTCGAGGCTCTTGACTTCCAAAGCAAATTTGTCCCATCGTCCACTCAAGACAGTACTCATGGCTGGCTCAACCTTACGCTTCTTGGCAGGGTTCTCAGCGTTACGAGAAGGGGATCTGGAACCAGCTTGCAAAGCAGCAACTCGTTGTTGTTCAACCATGCCAAGAGCTGTATTCCACAATTTGCATACACGAACCCACTGCTGTTTGCCCATACACTTGTTGAGTGTCTCAATGAATTGAGCATTTCGCTTGTACGAGAAACTGACCGAGAACAAATCATCAAACTCCTCTTTCAAGGGTATGATGATCGAGCGGGCATTGACAGGCTTGAAGCCACCAAGAAGATCACCACTCTCGCTCTGTTGCGACAAATTGAAAGGAACGAGCTTCTTGCCGAGTTGGTCTGCAAGGTGCTGAACGCTAGTAGTTTTACCAGTACCAGTCTCACCAACCAAGAGAAGAGGCTCTTTCTGGGATACAGCTACAGCAACACGGTCAAGTAGACGAAGGGTGTGTGCGTTCGTTGAGAAGGCGCGCTTGCCGGTAGGACCGGCGAGTCCTTTCCGCTGTTGACGAGGAAAGACTGAACGACCAATTGTAACTCGTGAGGGTTCTTCCTTGTGAATGATAGTCCTCTCGCCTAGTAGATGCTGACAGCGTTGGGGGTCGATTTGCAGGTTCTCGGCAATGCATGAAGTGAGAGCGGTGTAGGCGGTGCCTTCTGGCAAAGCACCAGCGAAACAATCAACAGCGTCGAGGAAGATCTGATCGAGCTCACCGGCAGTCATGTTAGGCCTGTCCCCAAGCATGAGAGCTACTCTAGCACACCACTTGAGCAGATCTCTCGGATTGACCTCACGCATCAGACCAGTCCTGCTGCGACTTGCGAGATGTGCTTGTTGTTTGAGCAACTGCAGATTTTGGAAGACCGTGACGAATTGTGAGGCGAATTCGTGAAGGGTAGGGAAAAGACCGATTACAACTTGTTTCAACTCGTCTGAAGGTAGCATCCTAACGTGTACAGACTTCCAATGGCGAGCACCCAGCAAGTTGTAAGCAGGTTTGGTCTCGTGGCCGCTGTTGGACAGTGAGGTACGCATGGTAGCAATGATGCGGAAGCCTCTGGCTGCGTGTATCGTTTGTCCTCTGCTGGGAATTACAAGCTCGTTTCTCTCGATCAAGGGTAGCAAAGTGCTGATGATGTCGTTGGGGGCGCGGTCCAGATCCTCGATGAAAACCCAGCGACCCTCGAGTACAGCAGTTGTCAAAACACCAGCCTGCCAGACGAAAGATCCAGGATTCTTGCCAGTCGTGTACATTCCAATGAGCAGTTTCGCGTCACTCTGCTCGTTCAGGTGCAGTGTGACCATCGACTTTAGTTTGTTGAGCTGGCGCGCAGCATGACGCACCAGTAGCGTCTTTCCAGAACCAGCAAGACCTGTCAACAATACTGGATTCTGAGCCTTAAGCGAAGTGGCCAGCTCACGGAGATTTGCGGATGTTGTGGCGGTTTCGATTATCGAATTTGTCGAGGCGTCCGTAGGAGCAGCACCACGAGGCAGCAAGACGCCCGAGATGCATGCTGTCGAAGGGTGGAAGAGTTCGGCCGGCAAGATGACGGGCTGTCTAGGAGCACTTCCAGCATCCAAGTATGCAGCACGTTCTTGTTGTAAAGCTTCCTTCTCTTTCTCCAAGTTCTTCAAGCGACGCTCCTCCCACAGCGTGAGAAGACGGTAGTCAATCTCCTTGTCCTCCCATGATCCCAATGGCGCAATCAAGTCCTGGGTTCCAGCATCATTGGCGAGGTACTTGTTGGTCATGTCTTGTAGAGCAGCATCTGCGGCGCTCAGATACAGACATAGCACACGGATTGCAAGATAACGCAGTGCACGAGCATTGTGGTCGAGCAGTTGGTGTATCCGCGAAAAGGGCACAAACTTGGCAAAGGTCTGGCGATCGAATCGCAACAAGCGGATTATGGCAAAGAAGTACTCGGTTGTGAAAAGATTTGAGTCGGAAATGCTATCGACATTATGCGAACTAAGGTAGCGCTCGGCGTATTCGGAAATGTGAGGAGCGAGAGAGACGAGACGAGCATATGCGGCGACGACCGAGACATAGTCGGAGGAGGCGTGAAACTCGGCACAGCAGTGTGGGATCAAGGATTCGGCGTGAATCAGAATGGTATCCGTGTATCGTCTGTCCAGAGCGGCTCTGCTAAGTTGAGCCAGAAAGTGTGCGCCATCGCCTTGTTGTAGTGCTTCGGTAAGCTCTGATGGTAATTGTGAGATGCGCGAGGCCAAGCTGTGTGATTCCCATGACACGTCCATTCTGGCGACGAGAAACTGGTGGAAAAGTTGCTGTCGAGAAAAAAAGTTCTCGACTTGGAAATGTTCAAAGAGTCCAAAGCTTCGGAGGTTCTTGCCTTCGCCGCAAATCCGACGCACGGGCCGCAGGCGTGGGAAATCTGAGGAAGGAACACTTTGAAGCACAAGACCAAAGGCAGTCACGAGTCTTGTATACCGCCGTCGCTCCTTCCTACTCGAGCTCGTCCATCCCCCACCTCTCTCACATCTCGCCGCCATGTCGCTCTCCTGCCAACGTATCCTCAGGCGATGCGCCACCGCCCAGTCGCCCGTCGTCCGCGCCTCTCTCTCATCCACCCAGACCAACCACTTCCTCTCAAGGAGATGGCAATCCACCGAGGCCGCCGCTGCTCCCACCAACCCCAAGATTGCCGCCATCGTTGACCAAATCGGCCAATTGACCCTCCTCGAGACTGCCGACCTTGTTTCGTCGCTTAAGGTCAGTACACAATGCGCCGCTTGACATATCATCACTAACGGATTCTTTCAGACCCGCCTGAACATTCCCGACTTGCCCGTTGGTGGCTTCGCTGCCGGTGCCGCCCCCGCCGCTGCCCCTGCTGCCGTCGAAGAGGAGGAGGCCGCTCCCGCCGCACAAGAAAAGAGTCTGTTCAACCTCAAGCTCCAGTCATTCGACGCTGGATCCAAGCCCAAGGTCATCAAGGAGATCAAGAGTCTGTTGGGTCTGTCTCTGGTCGACAGCAAGAAGTTTGTCGAGAGTGCACCCAAGCTCATGAAGGAGGGCGTGCCTAAGGAGGAGGGTGAGAAGATTGTCGAGACACTCAAGGCTCTTGGTGCCGTTGTCGTCATGGAGTAGACGCTCCACTTCTTCTTTTCCTTCTTCTCAGATGAAACATGGCATACATGTGACGGCGTTTTATGTACTTATACTGGGGCAAACTTATGGTGTACAAAAAACTTCTACCACATTCAAGATATCTCCTACCCGAATATAACGTCAAACGAGACATGACTTCATTTCGGGACGGATTCGAAACAACCAGGCAGTATCGCAGTCAGTATCAAGAAACATATCCATCTCGAAGACCAACCTCTCTCTGGACAGGGTTACTCGAGTTACAAGCCAAATCAAGCACCAGACACATATGACTCCGTATTCCATGGTGAATACTGGAATCTAACTTGATAAAGATGAAGATGTGTATCTCAACAGCTCGGTGTATCGATCTCAAGGTCAAACTCATGATGTGGCGGACGGACGAGTGGAAATTATGCTTTGTCAATGACTTTGTCAAGAACCCACATTGGGCCCCATGCTGCTGGTCATTCTCTATCGTACGCAAGTGTTGAATGGTCGAAAGTTTGGCAAACATGTTCATTGCGTCACAAGATGATGACCCTAAGGTTCCATCATCAGTATCACAGGCTATTTCTTGCAAGTAAAGTGTGTCGAAAATCGGGACTTGTAGAAATGTTCATGGATGGCCTCGAAACAGTGGGGTGCGAGCGGCAAGGAGAAGGAAGCATGGAGATGCGACAACCGTCATCCAACATCAACATGACATCTTGACCGATTGAAATTCAGCAGGCTGCATCGCATGCCTCATGTCAGCATCTTCTTCGAATTCTCGCAGCAATGAAGCTGTCGAGGCCGAGTCCAGTCGCAATCCTTACGAGTCACCATACGTCGAGTCTCCGGTCGACGACAACCGCGATGGTGATCTGAACACACATCTCTCGTTCAAGTCCAACTTCCGAACCTCGTCTGCATATCTGCCCTCGCCTCTGTCGACCAGTCGCAGCCCATCACCTGCCTATGATCACGCATCGCATCTACAACAGCGCCGTGTCAGCTCGCGGTCTCCTGTTCAGCCCACTACTGCCAACATCCTTTCCTACCTCAACACTCCGGCCGTCGCACAAGATGCAAAAGACCCTTCAGCTCTCGACTGGTATGTCGAAGGTCCAGGCCGCCGTGTTGGCTATGACAACTTGACTGCCATTGACTGGATCTTTGAATACGCAAAAGAAAGACAACGCTTGAGGGTGCTACGCTCCAACGCCGTTGGCTTGCTAGGCTACTTTCAACTACTCGCCGACAACAGTCAGACCTGGATTATCTTGGTCGCTACTGGAATCGCTGTCGGTACTATTGCCGCTGCCATTGACATCACAAGCGGCTGGTTGGGTGACCTCAAAGTTGGCTACTGCAGTAATGTCAAAGACGGCGGAAAGTTCTATCTCAACAGTGCCTTTTGTTGCTGGGGCCAGAAAGACTATGCATCATGTCCGGACTGGCAGTCGTGGAGCCATGGAATGGGTATCACATCTAGCGCTGGCAGCTGGATCATCAACTTTGTCTTGTACCTTGGCTACTCGGTATGTGAGCCTGCCAAGCATGATCGATCCAGGAGCTGACATGTCTAGGTGCTGTTTGCGTCTGTCGCTACCTATCTCGTCACCAGATTCTCATCATATGCCAAGCAAAGCGGTATACCCGAGATCAAGACTGTACTCGGAGGCTTTGTCATTCGTCGTTTCATGGGCATCTGGACCTTGGTCACCAAGTCTGTCGGCCTGTGTCTTGCAGTCGCTTCTGGCTTATGGCTCGGCAAAGAAGGCCCGTTGGTTCATGTCGCCTGCTGCTGCGCCAATCTGTTCATGAAGCCTTTCGAAAGTATCAACAGCAACGAGGGTATGTTGAGTATGCTTGCACACCATCAAACTTTGCTAACCTGTCGCAGCTCGTAAGCGCGAAGTCCTGTCCGCCGCTTCTGCTTCTGGAATTTCGGTTGCTTTTGGTGCGCCCGTTGGTGGTGTGCTATTCAGTCTCGAGTCTCTCTCATACTACTTTCCCGACAAGACCATGTGGCAATCGTTTGTTTGCGCCATGATTGCCGCATTCACTCTCAAAGCTGTCGACCCCTTCCGTACAGGCAAGACTGTGCCATACTCTGTAACGTATCATACAGGCTGGCACGGGTTCGAAATGGTTGCATACGCCATTATAGGTGTCCTCGGAGGCCTCTACGGTGGGTTGCTCATCAAACTAAATATGCGTCTGGCAGCACTCCGAGACTCACCTCGTTATCCACTCAAAGGTAGACCCATACTAGAGGTCTGCATAATCACCGTCGCCACATCTGTCATCGCCTTTCCCGTCACTTTCCTACGCGCTCAGGCCTCTGAATTGGTCTACTATCTCTTCGCAGAATGCAAAGACATTCAATCTGACCCTCTTGGTCTTTGCAAGAGTGGCATCGCCAACACTGGAGTCATCTTCTTGCTGCTCATTTCGGCCATTATTGGTTTCTTCTTCACAGCCTTGACCTTTGGTCTTCAAATCCCTGCCGGCATCCTCCTGCCATCGATGACCATTGGCGCTCTTTATGGCCGTGTCATAGGTCTCATCGTCGAAGTCTGGCAGAGCGAACATCCTAAGTGGATCGTTTTTGCTTCTTGCGAGCCCGACGTTCCATGCATCACTCCTGGGACTTATGCCATTGTCGGAGCAGCTTCTGCTCTAGCTGGTGCAACCAGAATGACTGTATCCATCGTGGTCATCATGTTCGAACTCACTGGTGCTCTGACCTACGTCCTTCCCATCATGATCGCTGTCATGATTGCGAAATGGGTTGGTGATGCGTTGGGCAAACGTGGCATTTACGAAGCCTGGATTGCCTTCAACGAATACCCGTTCCTTGACAATCGTGATGATAGACCCATCCCCGACATTCCTGTATCTCAAATCATGACCAGACTGGAAGATCTAGTTACCATCACCGCCGAGGGCAGCACAATCGAATCTCTGGGCAATTTACTCAAGGAGTATTCGTATAGAGGCTTCCCAGTCATCTCAAACTCTCATGACGCGATATTGCTCGGCTATATCTCAAGAACGGAATTGTCTTTTGCGTTGACCTCTGCATCGACGACAAGAAACCTACCACCACACACCCAGTGCTTCTTCTCCCATCAACCTCTGGCAGATGTAGAACACACCCTCGACCTCCGCCCCTGGATGGACCAAACACCCATTACCCTTAACTCAGCCATCGGCTTAGAGTTGTGTGTCAACTACTTCCAACGACTAGGCCTCCGATACCTAGGTTTCTGCGATAGAGGCGTGTTGAAAGGCTTGCTTACCAAGAAAGATGTCTGGTTTGTAGTCAATGGGGGAGACGAGAGTGGGGGCAGGATCGCTGGGGCTAGAGAAGATGAGGATGCGCACAGGAGGGTCAGAGGTATTGGCAGTGGTGTGCTTAGAGAGGGCGATGAAGGTGAAGAGAGGGGGTTGCTGTTCGAGGGTAGAGGTGGTGCGAGTGAAGCCCACGATGTTGATTTGGGCGATGCTAGAGGGCCGGCGTAATTGACGTGATACCGAATTTCCTAGGGACTGAAGCTTGGATCAAACCTGTCGCTTCGATGTTAAGATTGCAATTGTTTTCTTTCCTCTTTCACTCGTGATGGAGCTTCGGGCACGAGTAGAGCCTGTTCAAGAAGTTAGACCTTGAATGATTCGAGTGCACGTAGTAGAGCAGTTTGACGAGATCTGAATGATCTATCTTACGAGGACGAGAATTCATTGGGATCGCTACATCTACACATGGCAGTGATGCTCGCCGTGACCGAGATCTTGTCAGCTCCTATAGTGTACGAATTCATGAGTATGTTGCCTGGCTCGTGAATATAAACACATGGGCTTACTTGAAAAAAAGATCGAAAACCCTTTGATTCGCACGAGGGGAAAAAAGAAAAAAAAGCAAAAAAGAGAAAATCCAAATGGTTAAAAAGAAAAAAAGTTTGCAAATCACTCAGTTCAAAAAAGATGCGTAAAATACAATCAAGAACATTTTGAATTCTAAATCCGCCATATGTACAGAAAAGGCGACAAAGATCTAAATGTCTAAGAAAAAAAAAAGATACAAAGTGTAAAATCCAACAGGGCGCTTCGATCCATGCCACCCATCCCATCTAACGGTATAGTTTCTCCAAACCATTCAAACATTAAAAAAAGGTGCCAAAGCAAAAAACTAGAAGAAAGGCATAATCATCAAACAGACCAAAGGCGTTTAGACACCAGAGTCATCGACATAGATCCCCTTCTCTTGCGCCCAAGGACGCCAATTGTTGCAAACGTCATTGACAAGACAGGTATCGGTGACCGTATCCTTGATCTGCTCTTTGCCCTCAATAAACTGCAGGGCAAAGCCCATGGCCACGTGCCAACCAATATGGCAATGCATGAGCCAAACACCAGGGTTATCGGTGAAGAAGGCAATGACGAGGTGACCGCCTTGACCGGTGGGACCATCGCCAGGCATAAAAGCTACATCGCGACGAGGGGGGTTATCAAGGTTGAGAGTGGTGCCGCTGCCATAGTTGCCATAGCCTGCAGCCAGGACATAGAAATCATGACCGTGCAAATGGATGGGGTGACCGAGCGGTACAGGGGACTCGATGATGACGTAGACCCATTCTCCGAGAGAGGTGGAGATGGCAAGGTCGCCAGAGTAGTCGGGGATGGAGTCGTTGTTGAGGATATTGTAGAGAGTTGCGTCGCCCCAGTTGGACTGGAAAGTGGTTCCGTCGAGGTACCAGCGGTAGAGGTTGATGCCGTTGGAGTTGGAGACGGCGACATCGTGCTGGACGGTCTGGTGGGGAGAGCTGACGGAATGCTTGACAACTGGGACCAAGCTGGCAAGAGGCTCGTCTTCGCACGTACCAAGAATGCCGCCAGCGCCGTTGTCCTTGCGAGGATAGGTGTGGGCAGTCGAGTTGGGTGTGCCGCCAGAGCTACCTGCGTAGTGGATGATACCCCTGATATCATCAGAGTTGGTAGTGGTTGCACAAGCGTTCTGATTGTCGAATCGGAGGAAGTAGTCGCCGACGTCTTGGTCAGCCTCAACGATGATCTCGTAGCGTTGACCAATGTTGATGGACAAGACTGTGGTCTCGTAAGGCACGATCGGAACAAAGTCAGCAGCGATGACGGTGAACTTGTGTCCGTCAATGTAGAACTTGTAAGTCGACTGGATGGCACTGTTAAGAAGCTGGAACAGGTACTTCTTGCCGGGCACGAACTCGGTAGGCACAGTGTAACGCTCACCGGCAGGTGCACCCTCCTTAGCAAGAGGATTGATGTTCATACCGTTGATCAGTCCAGTATCCATTGTTCTAACACCGGCGACCTGTGCATCGTTGTACATGTCATCGACAGGAATGTGAGACCAATCGTTGATGATGAGGTGACCAGCATCCACATCGTAGTCGGCAGACTTGGGACCGTGGATGTACATGGGACCGAAAAGACCCTCGTATGCTTGAAGAGTCAAATGACTGTGGTACCATGAGAAACCGTAGCTCTCTGCGATCCATCTGTAGGTCATGCTCTGACCAGGACGAAGGGCACACTGGGTCACGCCAACAACACCGTCCATCTCGTTCGTGTGGTTCTGTCGGATACCGTGCCAATGGATGGAAGTTCCGTTGCGAGTCATGGAGTTGGTGACGTGGATGACAACTTCATCACCCCAAGAGGCTTCCAAAAGTGGTGCTTGTCCGGGAGCTTGGCCGTTGACACAAAGAGCCTTACGCGAGATACCATCGGGGCTGACCTCACATTCAGTCAAGTCGAGATTGAACGTCACAGTGTTGCAAGTCTTGGGAACAACCTTGTAGGAATCATCGTTGATTGTAAGACCACAGTACTGGTCAGTTCCAGGCTGACCCTCACAACGAACACATGTAGCAGTGGAAGTAGGCTTTGCAGAGCAGGCAGTAGTGTTGGTGGCAACAGGATGACCAGATGTGATACCTCCCCAGTTATTGAAGGCCCAGGTGGGTGCAGCAGAGCTTGTGGTCAAGGCTGAACTTGTGGTGTTTGTGTATCTGCCAGACGAGGTGGATACACTAGTTGAGGGGCCGGTAACAATAGGAGCGGTTGTCAAAGGTGCGCTGACCGTGGAGTTGGACGAAAGTGTGATGATCGTCGATGAAATGCTGGAGGTGAGGTTGTAGCTGGTTGTGAGAGACACTGTTGCGTTTGCGGCAGAGCTAGTGCTGCTGCTGGTGATGACACCTGTTCCAGTGGGTCCGACAGGCAAAGCACTTGTGGTGCTGTTACCATAGGGCGCACCGCTAGCAGTGCTTGATGAGATACCGCTTGAAGCGCCAGTGCCGACAGGGCTGACAATGACGGTCTTGCTAGTGATTGTTGAGGTGGAAACACCGGTGCCAGTGGGTCCAACGGGCAGCCCGCTGGTTGTTCCGTTGCCATAGGGGGCACCGCTGGTCGTAGACGAAGAGATACCGCTCGAGACACCAGTGCCAACAACGACAGACGAGGACGAGACATCGCTGCTAGTGCTGTTTACTGAGACGACTGAGCTAGATGAAACACCCGTGCCGATAGGAGCTGTAGGACCAGCAGAAATAGTGTTGCTGGTTGAATTGCCGTATGGGGCTCCGCTGGCAGTGCTGAAGGAAATAATGCTTGAAGATCCGACGTTGATAGGGGCAGTGGGTCCGACCGTGGATGTGCTGCCAGATCCGATCGTGCTGGTGGTGTTGACATAGACGGTCGAGGTTGACGAGATCGTGCTATCTGAAGATGCGATAGAGCTGGAAGTTGAGCTGGAAGTGCTGATAGGAACTGTAGGGCCGGCAGAAGCTGTGCTGCTTGTACCATTGCCATAAGGTGCTCCATCGGTAGTGCTCGACGAAATACTACTCGAAGGTCCAGTCGTGCCATTCTGAGTAGCGACCCCAGTGGTTAAGATCACAGATGACGAGATAGTGGACGAAACAGTGGTGCTGTTTGCGGTGACCACCTCTGAACCTGTAGAGGATGCGGAAGACGTTGTCGAGGAAGTTGAGGATAGAGTGCTCGAACTGCTCGAACTGCTTGAAGTGCTCGAAGTGGTAGAAGCCTCGCCGCTCGAAATGCTCGAGACGTCACTAGAAGTGGTCGAAGGAGCAACACTGCTGCTGCTCGAGCTCTTAGGTGCATCCTTGATCTTGCGTGCACCTCTGACACCCTTGTTGACGGAAGGCTTGCCAAGCTTCTGCTTCATGTAACAGGCGGTACCAGACATGCTAATGTCGATACATCCCTCGGTAGCATCACAAGCATTGACACAGTCGGCGATTCTGTTGCTTCCAATGTTGACTGACTTCAAGTCGCCACCGGCGTAATCGACGAAACACTCGATGAGGAAAGTAGCGCCACTGTCAGCGATGAAGACAGTGTTGTTTGCGGCGGGACAGGTGGGGCTAGTCGAGGTAGGAAGAACAGATGATGAAGAGCTCGTTGAAGAAGAATCCGAGTCTGAGACCGTTGAAGAGCTCGTCAAGGATGCAGAGGATGAGACGAATGTCGAGGAGGATGATCCAGATGTGGCAGATGCAGTGGATGAGACGCTGGAGGAAGAGCTCTCAGCCTTGCCGATCCAGATAGCACCTCTGACATTAGAGCTCTTGACGGGATTTCCAATCTTGCTCTTCATGTAACAAGCAGTACCAGACATGGCAATAGCTTTGCATCCTTCAGTTGTTGAACACTCAGCAAGGCAGTCTGCAATCTTGTTCGAGCTGATCCAGACCATTTTCAGGTCACCACCAGCATGATCGAGACTGCAAGTGATCTTGTACTGGTCTCCGCTCTCGGTTGTGTAGATAGTATCGTTGGATTTGGGACAGGTCGGGTTGGGGTCGGCTCTCGAGACCAGGTTGCTCCAAGGCCATCCGCCATTGCAAGAGCCGTTGTCTTGCTGGCAGCCTGTTCCACATGAATTTGCGTCACCACCACTGTATAGTGTCAGTAAGTACTTCTCTGAGAGTTGAGCTGAATATGCATACCACCAGTTGTCCTTTCCACAGCAATCACCGAACTTTGAGCCCTTGCAGGTCACATCATGACCGCACATACCATTCTGGCTGACAAGCTTGCCCTTGTAGGTAGGAATACAAGCACCAAACTGGGTCTGACAGCCTAGACCACAGAAGAAGGCACCTTCACCGCAAGTGCCGGCTTTTGAACAACAGTCGCCGAGATATGAGTTCAAGCATGTCTGTCCTGTAGAGCCACCACACTTTCCGTCTTCACTGACAGCGAGCCCACTGACTTCTTGAGCCTGGCTAGGAGCAGCGAGTACTCCGACTGCACAAAGCAGTGCGGAGATAGTTGAGAAACGCATGTATAGAGGATTTGAACAGAGGAACGAAAGTAGAAAAAGAACAATGAGGCTATTGAAACGAGAGGTAGCTAGGCGTGGTAAGGCCAAACGATTGGAGCCTTGATCCTATTGCCTGCTGGAGTATGGTGAAGATGCTGGATACGAAAGCAGTGGAGGAAATTAATAGAGTACTTATACAACCTTGCCTGAGAATATTCTCCGAGAGGAATCCTACCTGATCTCTGTTTGGGATGCATAGCCCTAGCACTTCAGGCCACATCCCGGGCATGCTGGACAGATTGGGTCGTGGGAAACATGGCATCCACCATGGTGTACCAAAAAAGAGCATGCTCGCAAGCAGAATGCTGCAGAAAGCCATGGCCAAGCACTCGGCGTAGGTGAGGCATAGGCAGATGGCGTGCGGAAGTGCACTCGAAGTCCGAGAAGCTACAGAGTGTCCGGACGACGGCTCAGGCGTAGAGCTCCTGCATGTTGACCTTTGTACAACTATGTCGGACTTTTTGAACCAATGGTCAATGCAGGAGGATAAAGCAGGTACAGTAGGATACAAACCTAATCTCAACTCAACACTTCTGAGAGCAGAGAGAGAGCTTCCCTTACCTTTGCCATCACAATAGCAGTGTCTTGCTGGGTTCGCTCTGATATCGAAATCTTTTGCACAAGCAGTGGCGACGCAGAGGTAGAAAGTACGGCTCTCCGCTCGGGAAGCCGCAGAAATAGCATCTCTTGGAGGATCCAAGCTGCCCCAGCGTGTCCAAGAGAATTCCAAGATGAAGTGGAAACTGGCGTGGAGTGCTAGCTTGAGCTTGATACGATGCTGTCCATTTGCGGTATAGCGTAGCCGTTTTCAAGATGCATGGCGTGACTTGGCACAACGTGCATCTTCGTTCCCTCGCGTGGTGCGCTTATTCTTGACAAACTCATCTTTCAGGCACAAGATTCGGAGGCTGTAGGAAGGTGTGATGGTAGAGTTGCGGAAGGATGAGTTTCGCAGAAGGGGCCTGAAAGTCTGATTGATAGACTTCTTCTCATTGATAGCAAGGAAGGAAGCACCAGCACGCAACGTGCATCAAGACATCAACCAGCAGTCGCGACGGAGATCTTGTCGGCGCCAATTGCTTGACTTGCGTCTGTCGGCCACTTCTCTCAACCTTTCTTTCCAGTCCAAGAAATCCATGTGAAGAGACGACACCTCCAAGCTTTCCTGTGCATACCGAAAGACTCCAGGTCTCCACAGGGCTGTATTTGCGGGACAATGCAGTGGCAACCTGCGGGTCGTCTTCTTCGCTCGGTTCATCAGTCACCGATTAGACACTGCCAGTCGTCGCTGTTGCAACTGTCCACACATGGCCAAGTTGCTTGGACTTGCGCTGTCCGCACCGAAAACAGTCAACACCCATGATGATATCGAGACAAAGAAAGTTGAAGCGACAAGAGCCCCACATCTCATCGCTTTCGCAGATATTCTCCGCGGCCAATCAACACGAATTTCATCACAAGTCTATCATGCAAGTATTCGCTAGAAGCAAGAGCTTGCCTGCAGATGAATCCCCGGCCAAATATAGCACTTCGGAGATTTTTCTTGTCTGCTTCCTCTCAGCTTCTTGAAAATTGACACCTGAACCATGCGGCTACATGCTGATCTTGCTGGCACTCGCTGCTACCGAAGGATCGTACATTGCGCTATCGAAATATGTGTCAGGACGCAACTCCCGTCGAGCGAGTCTGACTTATCTACCTTGTCGAGATCCCTGCCGTTGCGGCTCTGCGCCTGCCCGTTGAGCTTCAGTTGAGTTCTGGAGGTTCGTGCGACTTCGAAGCGCGAGGTGATAACACAAAGTCATCGACAGCACATCCGCTCTTCTGCGATTATAATGTGTTGGCCATGTCGCTTCGAGGTCAAAAGCAGATGGCCATCACTTCCTAGTCCGGCCTTACCAGAATACTATTGATCGGCTTCCGAATGTGGAGGATGTGCGATCAACCAGAGTTCATGGTTGGGATCCACTTCCACCACCAGTGTCCGCCGTGGAATCCACTTCGCCTGTATCCACAACGTACCTGTCTTGTCTTCTTTTGTTTGCATTTCCAAGTCTGAGAGCAAAGTCTTGAAAAGTTTCGTGCTTCCAAGCTCTGTTTGTACTCATCTCATGTGGCAACGCGAACCATGTTCATTGTGGCCACCACCCAGCCATTCTTCAGCATATGTCATTCACACCAATGAAGTACTGTAATGCTAGAGCCAAGACGGCCCACCACTCTCATCACCGAACCCTCCAAGAATGCGCAGTCCGGATTTCTTGGCCTTCTGGACTCCGAGGACAATGCCTCTATCGTGTCATTAGATCGATCTCTGAGGACTATTGGCGGAAGTCACTGGATAATGTTGAACCTTTTGTTGCGCAGCAATTTCTCCTCGAAAGCCAGTCCCTAAATCACATTTGCTCGCACTCAGCGTTCTCGAAGGGGAGTAGGCGCTGTGGTTTCTTGGCTATGTGGAACAACACCTTTGTCCATAGAGCCGACTTACTGGCGACTCAACAAGTAACAGAGTATACTGTCACTCACGACAGTCTTTCACAAAGTCTTTGTGCTCACCCCCAGTCCCTCACGGCGATTTATTCCACCCTGCGTCTTATGGTCGTGGGTTTTTAGACGCGAGGTCTAAAGTAGAGCCCCATTCATTGTTCTTTTGTCTTTTCCCGTACAAGCATTCACTCTGGACCTTTACTGCGCATGCAAACAACGGAAGAGTGACAGAAATGTGGCAGAGGGGCAGAGGCTACAATGCCCAGTTGTTACGTCGTTTTTTCCTGATCTAAAACAGCTGAGACTGAAGTTCTCGCTCATACACTACGTGAGCTTGCCAGAGCGACAACGTCTTATACTTTCTGCCAGTTCCCAACCTCTGAGCTCCGCTAAGAATGATGGCAAAAATACACTCCACATCACCAAGGACAGCGCTGGAGGGGCATGAGGCGAATATAGAACAAACACAACCAAACATGCAAGTGGCCAGCGGAGTTGGAAAAGGTCTGTGGAGATTGTCCGAGCTGGCAATGGCCGAGCTTCCATAGCGAGCATGTTCGTCAGGAATAGGAATATGGATTGGTTGATGAGCCCATACTCGATGTTGTCGGCATCCTTCTGACCTGAGTGCACAGCCGAGCGTTCTGTTTTCATCTCCAGCTTCTTTTGAGGGGTTTTTATCTTGGTCAGATCCCTAGGTGCTTCAGTTGGTGTACTTTGAGACTCTTGCTTGCCAGATTCATGCCGGAGTTGTGGTATATCAGTGGACTTCATGTCAGAATTGGCTTCGGGATGTGGTGAGGGTTCCACATAGCTCTTCTTCGTTGTTGTATTAGGTGATGACACGGGTGTAGCTATGAAGCCTGCGCCGGACAGACTTTTCGCTGCAGGTTGGGCGGCAAGAGTATCTTCGTTGCTCGTGGCTTTCAAAGGTGCAAATGACGTTGATGAGGCCCCAAACGTGAACGAAGGCCGAGCGGTACTTTCACCAAAAACACTCGGTTTGGTACCCTCGCTTGAGGACTCTTGTTTGATACTCTTCTTTGAGGACTCTTGTTTGGTACCCCAGTTGAAGAGACCCGGTTTGACGTCTTCATTGGAATTGCCTGATTTGGCATCAAGGATGCTTCTTTGCGGTTCTGGTGTGTTAACGTCCTTGACATTCAAGATGCTGCGCCACCGCGCAATTCTCAGATCGTGATCTTTGTGTTCCTCGAACTTGGGTGGTCGACACGAGTCGGTAGGCAACAAAGAGACGCGCCAATATGAGTTGAGCTCCGCCAAAACGTTTAACCCAGACCTTAGAGTCATGTCTGAACCCTCTTCCCAGGGACCTTGCTTGACGAAGTCGCTCCAGAGCTTGATGGTCCACTTGGCCACTTCGTCGGTGATGTCAAAGTATTCTTGGTGCTTGGTGTATCCTTTCGAAGAGGTGGCACGACAACCGCATCCAAACATCCATCGGTGTGGAGCAAGATCTTGTTGGATGAGCTTCTCGAGTCGTCTGTAGGTAACCACTCTGTCGCTGCGGGCGATGAAAGTCAAGCCGCCAGTGATCTTGCAGCTCTGCACCAGCTGCTTTCTTCTCTTGTCAATGTCGAATGCAAAGCCAATCTTGACGAGGTTCAAGTCCTTATCGCGGAATGCATAGATGAAGGCTGATCTTTCGGAATGCTTGTCGAGAGTCAAGAGGCAAGGCTGGACAAGGAGCTTTCGCACAGCCTCTGCGTTCTCCGCTACCTCAGTATTGAATGCCTTGTCCGCATGCAGAGTTTTGGAGATCAAGGGGACGCGTCCGCCTCGCATCCGATCCAGTATCCCTTGCTGACGGCTTCCAAGAGCGATTGTCGTTCCGCTCGTCGTAGAGGTAGGTGTGGCATCCGAGTTGCTATCAGGGTCAGAGGGAGCTGCCTCTAAACCATGACATGTAAGATCCACGCGAGTACGCTCGCCATCCTCAAAGATATCATAGAACTGGATCTTGCTCTCTGAAACGCCATTCTCATCTAATACAACTTCGCCATCTGCTTTCTCGTCCTCGGGCGCCTCATAACTACCAAACACTTCCGACTGAATACTGCTTTGGTCTGTGACAGAGTCGTGGCGAGGTGTACTAGGGCTTGAGGTACTAGGTCTTGCGAAACGAGCTCTTATCGCAGAAGGTGTGGACATCTTCAAGGACAAGGTAAAGTTTGAGAAAATCTGTCTTTGTAGAGTCGGTAGATCGGTCAAGAATGAGAGAGTACTGGTGTCTCTTAGAGCAAGGTCAGGGCAACATCTTATATGTTGGCAAAGTCTAGTCAAGAGTGCATGGTCAACAATTGTCCATAAGTTCGCTTGTGGTGCAGCGTCAATCAAACACAAGCTTGCTGAGATGGCTGTCAATACTGAGCAATGTCGCTGATGTCTGCGGTCGTGACATATGCAATGCGCAAGAGATACAAGTAGGGCATACCGCACCATCTCCAACAGCTACCGCTCACAGGGCCAAGACAAGACTCGAGATTGAGGTTGATTGTCCTGCATGCAAAGCACTGTGACTGTGATCAGCATCTATCCACCAAGGCCTGTCGAAGGAGTGTCGTAGCAGTAAAGAAAAGAAGCTCTTAAAATTCTGCCTGGAGGCCTGAACTGCTGCATGCATGTATCTGTGACGATGACAGCTGATAGCTAGCTCGTATGTGCCGCCGCAAGGGTCGGTTCCGCGAAGCGAGTTCAGCTTGTGATGAGGCACAGCAACTCGTATTGCTGCAAGTCTTGTTGCGGCCCCATATCGCACGAGGATGCTCTGTTTGTGCTGGGTAGTCGGCGACCTGCTGCACGCTTCTGCACGTCAGTTTCAGCCTGGTCCGGTACATTGTATACTGTACTTGAGACTTTCTGTTGCATGCCGGCCCTGCTCAAGTTCGTCAGCAGCCTCGTGGTTCGTCCCCATAGTACATTGCCCAGAGATGGCATGTTGATCAGGCTGTGTCTCTTTTGTTAGATGCATCTGTTTAAGGCTTATCTTTATCACCATAGATTAAGGGTAGTGGTGTCACAATACTCCTAGATTGCGAGGGTGAACCCGGGAGTCTGGTTTACTCTGGCCGTAGAAAAGGTTTGCTGCTCTCCATCACTCCATGAAAACTTGATTGATATATTGCACATTTGTTGGATTTCTAGCACATACGGCCACAGTCAGCTGAAAACTGGGCATCCCGTCCGCTCTGCCATACATAAGCAGTTGAACGGCAGATTAGTACTACGGTGGGTGA